>APFE031614324.1:0-13546 GCA_000404065.3 Pinus taeda | reverse complement strand
AACACTTCCTCTCTCATCAATCCGGCAGCATAACCTTACTTTCAACTTTCAGCTCAAAAGATTATCTCTCTCACACTAGCTTGTTTGCTCCTTTGCTTTAATCTCCAAAAACTCTGAACTAGCCTATTCATTATGGGGGAATGGGCTTTTATAGGAGAAGGGAGAAGAGATATTCATCGTATGTAGACACGTTCTGAATTTTGGTAATGTCTCATAATAACCGTTGCCTTGGATAGAAAAGCCGAAACCAGGATGCTTTTGTGGGCTTTTTCCTTCAGGGAACTGAGTGAGTCGCAAGGGAAAAAGCATTCTTAGCATGCGCTGGCCAAAATCATGCCCAAATTGTGTGGCGCGGGCCGTGCTCTGGGACAGAGCGCTTATGGGCGCGCCCTCTTTGTAAGGATGGACATTGGCGGGTATATACTGTTGCCCGCGCTACTGGGAAAAAGCATTTTTCCAAGGCTAATTCAGAAGGTGTCTTCCAGGGTTATTGTACTTCATACTGAGGAGGCTCTCATGCCAAGTGTTTTCAAGTTATGTCACTGGTCACCGGTCCGTAAATGTGTCCTCCAATGTGTGACAGTGGGGGCGCGACAAGGACTGTGGCCGATGGTGACAAATTACTGCGTAACAGTTATTATGTTGGATGCCATTATCTCTATTATAATCGGTGTTCATGTACTGAAATTTGAAGTCCCTATGGTTGCTTACCATTGGGAACCCAGATGTCGTTGAGTTTCGAACCAATGACCGATGATCCAAAATTCTCTCTATAACCTCCTCCTTCAACGGAAATATTCTTTGGACCTAACTCTTCAGTATAAGTTTCTAATTCAAGTAAATTGACAGAAATATCTTCGATGTCTTGCTGTTTCACCTTAATTTCTGCTACATCGAGGTCTAATGGATTTTTCTTCTTCTTGGTAAGCTACTTCTTACTGGATATTGCTTTTCCAAGAGATGAAACAATTACAGGATTCGATTCTTGATATCAAGAAACTGAAATTATCTTTACGAACTCCTTTGAATTGGCATTGATAACGCGATTGGGGAAATCTTTACATCCTATTTTGAGGAAGGGATTAGCCTGGAATACTTTCTTTTCTTTTTTTGCTTTATTATCTCACACAGTTGTCAGACTATTTTGTCACCCTAGTGTACAAGATGATATTAGAGTAGGATCCACCTTGCATGTCGTAGGCAGTAGTGGAGGCATTAATTGATATAGAGGATTGGTATGTGTCACCTCTTGGCACCTTCATACGAATGTGAAATGCAAAGAAGCCTCTGCATGTTTAATCAAAGTTTTCCATGGACAAGCTTGTCATCCAAGAATTGTCGTACCACATATTAACAAGACTGTCAGCTGGACTGCATCAGAAGAAGAAGCATCCTGGCCCTCTCCTCCATTACAGATTGGGTTGTACGAGATACATAATATCAAGCATGTTGATGCCAAGACAGAAGAATTCAAAACATTTACTTTCAGCCTGAGACTCTTCAATCCATACAACCCACATTTCTTCGTAAAGGACCATTGAGCGAGAGTGCAATTTTCTTGTATCCAAGGGATGTGTCATTAGGCTGAGGAAAGCCCATGGAGATATTGCCACAACTTCTCCAAGCTTAATGAATCGGTCAGCACAACTGTGGAATGGTTAGCGAAGTAGCATCTAGGAGAGCACCGTCATCAACAACAGCATGGGATAACATACTTGAGCATGACAAATGCAACAAGAGCATTGTTCATAGTATAGAGGTATAACGAAGATACAAATTCAAAATAGCCCCACTTGTGTAGAAAGAATCTTTGGAGATAGAGGCGAAGAGGTGATAGCGTGACAGGATCAACATGCAATGGTAGAGAGATAAATGGGGGATGGAGGAAATAATGAAGGCGTTGTAAGAGTTGAAGCAGCAACTCTGGGAAGAACAAGAGTTGTGCAGAGAGGAGAAGGAAGCACAGTAGAGATAGACACATCAAGAGGTGTGGCATGCACAGAGTGATGAAACTACACCCACACAGGTTGTTGACTCATATGAGCAACTGGCTCAAAGCAGACACGGTGAGCAGTCGTACGAGTAGGACTTCACTTGAGAGATTGAAAAGATACTTAGGTAGATGGATACAGAGATGGAGCAGCTAGAGTTAGAACAAGATATTGACCTCACACCCCACAACCAAGTGGTCAACCTACTGACTTCTCTAGATCTGGAAGTAAAGCAAGTCTTGAGAATTCAAGGATATACTAACATCCTCAAAGACAATCGAGAAGTAGAGTGCACAATATATCATTCGACGAGTCACAATGAGTTGTACAATCACACTGAGTGACTACTGTGTATGTCCACGCATCTCCCACACATTCTGAAGAATGAGTGATCTTATCCGAGCTGCGCAAGCATCTAGTAGCATTGGCTGATGCTACCAGAGCATATGCCAAAGATACCAACTTGAGTGTTCGCTTCTTGATAGCAAAGAACAAGAGAATGGCTAAGGAGTTACCGATGACCAAACAGGGAGGAGAACATGTTACAACATCCTCCAGAGTAGAGTTGAAGAGAGAAATACTGAATGAGTTATTGTCTCTCGAGACAGTCATGCGAATGTTGTATTCCATACTTGGCACCATGCATAATTCAGTTCTCCATCTTAACAGTTGGCATCAACGTTATGCTAGGAGAGCATGCATCTTTTCAGATTTGGACACTACCGTCGACGAGATGTAGACATGCACAATGAGATACAAAGGAGCCTCGTTACACTTGCCGAAGTTGATGAAGCCCAAGGCTGTAGAGCTGAAGGCATGCATTCGGAGTCAGATTCGAAACTATGAGGAACTCCTGCAGCTCATTAACAGTTTACAGGCTTCACATGCATGGGTGTTCAGAAGAATGGATGTTTTTGTGCGTGCCCATGTGATCCCATCTATTGGGACACTCGCCGAGGCAAACACAAAGAATCAAATTCGACTAGATCTAGACATGTACTTTGATACGTTGATGTGCATACCCACGAGCGCAGACTTGGTAATCAGCGCAAACACTGTGCATTAGTATGTGGCTGGTCCAGGTGCACAGAAGACAATGATGCGCATGTTATCAGACGAGTTGGATAGAGGAGCCAAATCAGTGTACCCGAGTGCAATAGAGGTAGGAGTTAGCTTCCAATAAGATGTCCCACAAAGATGGAAAGTCCCCAATCATTTGCAAATTTTAGGTCGATATCACTCTCCAATACCATGTATAAATTGATATCTAAAATAATAACTAGAAGGATGAGTCTAATTGTGACTAAGCATATTACTGAGGAACAATTTAGGTTTATAGAGGGTCCATATATTCAAGATGAAATTGGTATTACTCAGGAGATTATGCACTCCATTAAATTCAAGATTCTAAAGTCTTTCCTTCTCAAGGTGGATTTGACCAAGACATTTGACTGTATTGACTAGGAATTTTTTAAATTGATTTTGATCAAAGCAGCTATGTCCTTACCAAACATTGGTTGGATTATGGCTTGCATAAAGACCATTAATTTTGTTGTCATCATGAATGGAATCCTTTCCCATTTCTTCTTGGCCTATACGCGTTTGAGGCAGGGATGTGCTCTATCTCCAATGTTGTTGCTCATGGTTAGTGATAATGTAATATCCCCGGGATTTTATAAATGTTTTATCTAACATAGTTAAGAGGAAAAGAAACAAACTGATGGATGATGGGTCTATATGTAGTATAAATTGATATTTAGTTATGAGTAAATAAATAAATGAGTTCCTGATCACGCGAATATTCTATAACTTCTGAAGAGAGAAGTTTTGTTCTTGTTTTTTTGTTGTTCTTTTCTTAAAGAAATAAAAGAAATAGTAGAAAACCCTAACTGCCTCCCTCTCCACCATGGGGGTGAATTCCGAGGAAAGGAAGGAAAAAGGGGGTACTGTCCGGTAGAGGACCGACAGAGGGTAGGGAAAGGGAGCTTGCCAAGTCTGGTGAGGACCAGATGGTAAGGGTACAAACCGCAATCCAATTATCAAAGACTACTTGTCTTTGAGTGAGCTAAGGGGGAGACTGGTCTTGAAGGAAAGTCTCACGGTTGGGTGGTTGGCTAACTGCAGAAAGCAGAGGTGATTATTTCTTGGAATTAATTTTGGATAGAAAAACCAGGTATGAAATGTTAACTTGAATTTCATTAGTATTTATAATGGACTGAAGAATTTCTTTCTATTAATCGATCTTAACAGAGTACTTAAATTAATAGTTGTACTAAACTAGAAGTTAACCTTCTTGTGTTAGTTTCTTCAAGGTCATTAATTAGAGTTATAGTGCAATCGAGAGTTGATACATTGGGGTCATGAGCAGGGTCTACCCTTCATAGAATCATAATAATGTTTCATTGTTTTAATCTAATTAAAAGTGGTTTATGGGATTAGCAATAGCCAACGTCGGCTTTCGACCAGGGTAGATTCAGACCAAGAAAACTGTGCTAAGGAATGGACCCAAATATACACATTGAACAGTACCATGCAACGAAAACAAAAAGAAGAGCCATTGTCTGTAATAATAATTACATTAAATAGGGTAGCAAGAGAACTGTGCGTGACATAGCAAGACCAGGAGGGTAATGATTAATCCAATCTTGAAATTATTTTACTTGTAATATTGAACAACAATTGACGTTCTCAGAAGAAAATATATATTTTATGAATAATATAAATATATACCTACTGTGAAAATAGAGTCACGGTGCACTGTAGCCAAGGCTGGGCTATAGTGTCGTTTGACAACCATTCAAGATCAGTTTCTGAGCCTAATAGGCCAGGCAGCAACCCTTAGGTGGACAAGTCTCGTAACCTGGTATTATAATCCTTCATGGTAAATTTTTTAAGCAACAAGCTCCAAGAAAACAAATGAAGAATCTAGTAGAGTATATTATGTCTGTAGCAGTAAAAGGATTCAAAACTGAAACCCAATATAAGTTACATCTCTAGAATGGTGCATTATGAATAGATAATAAAACATAGTTGTAAAGTCTACAGCTGGTCGAACTCGACATCCGAAGAGGGGAACTTCACGTTTCCAACTAATCACGAAATATAACTTCAGAGCATGCATTGTAGGAACAATAAATAACAACATCAATATCTGAATTCAACCAGCGTATTTAGTTACATCACAGTAGCAAGAGAAAAGCATGTTATGGCATGAATATGTACAGCCGTGCCACAATTTCAAGGGCCAGTCAAGAACTAAAGCTATGGCTTAATGCAAAAATTCGCATAACAAGGAGATAGAGCTACACATAAGTAAAACTCAAGAATTATCATATGTTGCGATGGAGACAGAGTCAAATGATCTCTCTTCGCTAACCCTCCATCTTTTAACAAACGAGGATTGTCCATTCGGGGGCTCGACCGAAGGAATTACGCATACCTGGAACTTGAGACCCGGTGTAAGGAAGGCTATCCTTTATTTAGAGTTGGAATCCAACATGACATCAAACAACCACAACATGAAACCAAAATCTAGAAGATTGTGTCGGTATAATAAATAGAAAACTGTGATAGCTAGAAGTGGAAACATCTGCAATGAGTAGAAATTTACCTGAATCAGGAGCAGCCATCATGTGCCACACCCGTCCTTCAGGGCTATAATAAATTGTCACCCTTGAGACATGAACTCTACAAACAAAGGAGGAATGAGGTCACGTTTAACGCCAATCCAGGGTATACTTGCCTGAAAAATAAAACTCTTAGAACAATTTCACCACTGAGTTGGTTACCTGAAGGGAGTAATAGATCTGGAATCGCCAGTATTAAAACAATACTGAGAGTTCGACACTCTGGGCGGCATGGATTGAGCAGACCAGAGCTGGATCCACAAGAATAAACCTCTCTGAATGAGCTCCACCACCCTAGACCGAGGCGTAGGATGAAACACGGAAGTCTGCGATTGTTGTTGGGTAGAGTGGAGAGATCTCCACCGTCAATTATGGTGAGACTACCATGGGACTCAAACTACCACTCTCGTACAAGAAGGACAGCCAGATTAATGGCACCTCACCCAAGCCATGTGAAATTGGAGGAGTTACCTGACATTATGTTGTTGCATGGACAACATTTCGATGTCACCAAGCGACAAGTAAATGAGCCTTGGGATTTTTACATTGGGACTGGGGAAAAATCTAAAAACCCGTATCCATATATGTGGCACAATTAAACATTATAACTTTTGACGGTGAATAGGTTCACGTCAATAAGTCAAGCAAGCGGATGAGGATAAATCTTATCGTAAACGATAAAAAAAATATTGAATTACACGAGTTGGAGTCATTACAATTGGTATCAGAACCAAGTTTCAAAAACTGTGGCCTTTAAGAAAGTGTATCTACATATTAAATAAGCAAGGACAGACAAAAGTAACAACATTTTATTCCAAGCTTAATTTTATGAGTTGTGTTGCTTTTCAAAAAAAGGAAAAAAAAGAAAAAGAAAATAGCTAAAGCATTAATTATCCTTCTATCACATTCCTTGGGTTGAGTACAGGGAAACAACAGACTGCCAAGATGAGAAGAGCAGATAATGTCTCACACAGGTTTCCAAGGGGTCAAGGGCCTATAAAATGTCCTGAAAACAACCCAAAATTCTGGGTGCAACTGGGAGAGGAGGCTCGCAGTACGATTCGCGCAATACTTGAGACCTTACAGGAGTCAAAGAATGAAATGGCCCATTTACGTGAAGATAACACTAGGTTAACCTTAGAACAGGAAAGGATTATCAAAAGCCTATCTGATAAGCAAAACCAACAACTATTGAATCCAAGTACGGAGCAGAAAAGGGAATCTAAGGATTGGGGTCACTATACAGGACCCGAAGGGACAAAAGGAAGGGATGAGGAACAAGAAGAAGATTCTGATAATGTTTCCAAGCAGCACACCTCCAAAAGGCATCAGATAGAGTTGCAAGGGGAATTTTGTAAGATTAAACCACGACATTTTGATGGAGAATTGGAGGAAGCTGCTGAAGCATGGTTGATTAATATGAATAAATATTTCCATCTGTACGAGTATGACCACAACCTTAAAGCGTAGTTGGCTATTTTCCAATTGCAGGGAAAAGCCACCCTATGGTGGGAAGAAGTTAAAATTGTAAAAGGTGTAAGTGAGTAGAATATTACATTGGGAAAAATTTCAGAGGTACTTTAAAGAAATATACTTGACTGAGCGTTTCTATGATGAAAAGGCTAGGGAGTTCCATGACTTACGATTGGGGAAGCAAACTATGGATGAATTTATTACTCGCTTTACTTCCTTATTGAGTTATCTGCCCTATATTCAAGAGGAAAAGGCAAAAGTGCAGAGGTTTGTTAGTAGTTTACGCCTGAGTATGAGGGAAAGAATCAAATTTGATAATCCAAAGACCATGGATGAAGTAAACAAAAGGGAGAAATTTCGGGTAAGAAATGGAATGATAAGAGAAGTAGTAAAAAGACTGCAAACAGTAAAGGGAATTGTGGTAGCAGTAACAAGAGTTTCTCCAAGGGACAGAACAACATAAATGTACAGAAGAATTCGCTGAGATCAAAGCCTGCTGATGAGTTTAGAATCAGCGAACAACCGGGAAGAATGGATAGTGATGGGATAGCTAGACGTCCGATGTAGTGTTGCGGCTGTGGTGGGCCTCACTATGCTAAAAGCTACCCACAGTGGAAGGGGACTGAATAGGTTTCCCAAATCCACAAAGAATCTAAAGGTAGTGATGTAGGACGTAGCGTACCAAGAATTAATGCGGCCCTAGAGGATCGTCAGGAAAAATACCAGCAAACCATGGTGGAATTCGAACGTAAAATCTCAGACTTTACTATAACTGTTTTAATTGACCACGGAGCCACATTAAGTTACATTAGTCCTAAAATTGTGGCGCATTGTAAATTGCAAACTGTTAAATTTAGGAACCCATGGTTAGTACAATTGGATACAGGGGCTAAGCGAAGAGTACTTGCTAAAGCTGATAACTGTTCCTTAAAGATAGCAAGACAACCAATGGAGGTAGATTTGAATGTACTTCCCCTTGGTTCTTATGATGTCCTTATTGGTATGGATTGGCTGGAGAAACATTGGTCCCTAGTCAACTGTAAAACAGAGACTATCTATTAAAGAGATGAACTTGGAGTGAGGGAGGAGCTATAGGGGATTAAGCGGTCAGTACAGATTCAGCCAATAATTTCCTCTCAAATAGCAAAGTGCATTAGAAAGGGGTGTCAGATGTATGCCATCAAAGTGGTCTATGCTATCTTGAAAGATAAAATAGCCACATTAGACAATATCCCTGTGATACAAGAATTTGCTCATGTGTTTCCAGAGGAGATTCCTGGACTACCACCTAAGAGGGATATAGAATTTACTATCGAGTTGATACCAGGGGCGGCACTGGTATCCCGGGCACCTTATAGAATGAGTACACCTGAGTTGATAAAGTTAAAAATGCAGTTACAGGAACTGCTAGATAAAAATTACATTCATCCAAGTGTGTCTCCTTGGGGAGCTCTAGTGTTGTTTGTTATGAAAAAGGATGGGACCCTTCACATGTGCATAGATTACCGTCAGTTGAATAAACTGACCATCAAAAATAGGTACTCCTTACCCGGGACCAATGAACGCTTTGATCAAGTGAAAGGAGCAACAATATTTTCCAAGATCGATTTGCGATTAGGGTATCATCAAATCTGGATTAATGAGGAAGACATCGCTAATACTACCTTTAGAACAAGGTACGAGCATTACGAGTTTGTGGTGATACCCTTTGGGTTAACCAATGCCCCAATGACTTTTATGTGTTTAATGAACATCATATTTCATCAATACTTGGACAGGTTTGTGCTGATCTTGATTGACAATATACTGATATATTGCTGCACCATGGAAGAGCACAGGGAGCACCTCATATTAGTGTTGCAAACCCTCTGGGAACACCAGTTATATGCCAAGTTCAGCAAGTGAAACTTTTTCAAGGAAGAAATATAATACTTGGGCCATATAATCACGAAGGAAGGGATCGCAGTAGATCCCGAAAAAATAAGGACTATAATGGAGTGGCCAGTACCAAAGGACATGGAAAACATCAGATCCTTCATGGGATTAGCTGGTTATTACCGATGATTTGTGGAGGGATTCTCAAGAGTAGCGTATCATATCACCTCCTTAGAGAAAAAGGGGAGAACCTTAAAATGGATCCCAGAATGTCAAAAAAGCTTTCACCAGCTGAAACACCCACTCACCACTACCCCCATTTAAGCATAACTGACCCTAACAAAGAGTATGTGGTGTGCACTGACGCAAGAAAAGAAGGTGTAGGAGGTGTGTTGATGCAGGAAGGGAAGGTAATTGCCTACGAATCCAGGAAGTTGAAGGAACATGAGCAGAAATATTTTGCCTATGATTTAGAATTGGGAGTCGTTATTCACGCCCTGAAGATGTGGCGACATTACCTCATGGGCAGAAAATTCTTATTATTAATAGACCACCATAGTCTAACCAATTACTTCAGCCAACCCACTGTGAATGCTAGGCAAGCACGGTGGGTGGATTTCCTGGGTGGTTTTGATTTCTAGATCAAACATTTCAAGGGAAAAGAGAACCGGGTGGCAGACACTTTCAGTCAGAAATTACAAAGCCTATATGAAATTTCATCCAGCAAGTGGACAAGCCCATTTGCAGAAATGATTCAAAGGGAAGCAAAGCAGGATATGGTGTATCAGAAAATAAGACAACAAGTACAATGTTCTATCAGCAAAGAAAAACAACAGGATTACACTGTGGATGATGCTGCAATGTTGTATTACAAAGAAAGGTTGTATCTGCCTAATCAAAACAACATTCAGAATTTAATTTTGGATAAATTTCATAGAAGTCATTATGTCGGGCACCCACGATATTAGAAAATGATCACAGCACTGCGGGAAGAATACTATTGGCCAGGTATGAAGAAGAATGCGGGTGAGTATTCGGCACAGTGTTTGGAGTGCCAACAAATTAAGGAAGAACATCAACACCCGGCAGGGTTATTGCAACTGTTATCGATTCCGGAATGGAAGTGGGAAACCATTTCTATGGACTATATAGCAGGGTTGCCTAAGACAAGAAAGAATAATGATTCTATTACGATGGTGGTAGACAAATTGAGTAAAGCAGTGCATTTTATACCTGTAAAATCGACCTACAAGGTGCTATAGATTGCCCATATTTTTATGCAAAACATATTTAGATTGCATGGGCTACCAAAGACAATAATATCGGACCATGATGTGAAATTCACATCACTTTTCTAGAAAACATTGTTTATGGAATTAGGGACACAGCTGAATTTCAGTACAACATACCACCCCCAGACCGATGGACAAATAGAGTGAGTAAACCAGGTGGTGGAGGACATGTTAAGGGGATATGTGATGCAACAACCCACTAAGTGGGAGGAGTATTTGCACCTGGATGAATTTGCATACAATAAAGGCTATAATACCTCACTACAAATGAGCCCCTTTGATGTTTTGTACAGGAGGAAGTGTCGCACCCCCTCAAGCTCACATGGAGCAGAAGACAAATTAATCTTAGGGCTAGAAATGCTCAAGGAAATGGAGGTTATGGTAAAAAAGGTACGGTCTAACTTGAAAGCTGCTCAGGATAGGCAAGAGAAGGAAAAAAAGAGTGCATTGCAATGGAGCGGGAGTGCCAAGTTGGCACCCTGATATTATGGGCCATTCCAGGTCTTAGCAAGGATCGGGCCAATGGCTTACCAACTTGCCTTGCCAAGTCATATATGAGTCCATAATGTCTTCCATGTCTCTGTATTAAAAATACGTGTATGATCCTAGACATGTAATCAGATGGAAGGATGTATAGGGGAGAATTATTTCCAGTAGACCGACTTAAAGATTCTCTTTAAAAGAAACTAATTTAAGATGTTGCATGATGCAGGTCGAACCAAAAGGAGAAATCTTGGTCCAGCCATTGAATTTTCTCGATCGGAGAGAAGTGTTGCTATGGAAGCAAGCTATTACCCAAATTAAAGTGCAACGGCAGCACTTTGGGCTGGATGAGGCCACTTGGGAGGATGAAGAATTCATGAGACAGGCTTATCAAAAGTTGTTTATAACTGAGGGACATCGGGATGATGTCCAACTTCAAGGGGGGAAGATGTAATATCCCCATAATATTATAAATATTTTATATACCATAGTTAAAAGGAAAAGAAACAAACTGATGGATGATGGGTCTATATGCAGTATAAATTGATATTTTGTTATGAGTAAATAAATAAATGAGTTCCTGATCACAGGAATATTGTGTAACTTCCGAAGAGGGAAGTTATGTTCTTTTTTTTATTGTTCTTTTTTTAAAGAAATAAAAAAAACAGTTGAAATCCCTAACTGCCTCCCTCTCCACCGTGGGGGTGACTTTCGAGGAAAGGAAGAAAGAGGGATTATTGTGCGGTAGAGGACCGACAGAGGGCAAGGAAAGGGAACTTGCCAATTTTGGTGAGGGCCAGACGGTAAGGGTGCAGAGCGCAATCCAATTGTCAAAGACTGCTTGTCTTTGAGTGAGCTAGTGGGGAGACTGGTCTTGAAGGATAGTCTCACGGTCGGGTGGTTGGATAACTGCAGAAAGCAGATGTGATTATTTCTTGGAATTACTTTTCGACAGAAAAACTAGGTACGAAATGTTAACCTAGATTTCATTAGTATTTATAATGGACTGAAGAATTTCTTTCTGTTAATCAGTCTTAACAAACAACTTAAATTAATAGTTGTACTAAACTGGAAGTTAACCTTCGTGTCTTAGTTTCTTCAAGGTCATTAATCAGAGTTATAGTGCAACCGAGAGTTGATACATTGGGGTCGTGAGCAGGGTTTAGCCTAAATAGAATCATAATAATGTTTTAGTGTTTTAATCTAATTAAAAGTGCTTTGCGAGATTAGCAATAGCCAACGCCAATTTTCCACCAGGGTAGATTCAGACCAAGAAAAATTGGTAAGCAATGGACCCCAATATATGTTGGAATTTTATGGTGATTTCAAACACAAAAGATCAGAGAACAACGCTCTGATACATGTTGGGAATTTCTGGGCATTCCGAACAAAAAGGAACAGAACAAAACAATGCTCTGTTTTTACACAGCGAAAACAGAAAAAAAATCGCTTTGCTGAAACTGGTGTTTCAGCAACGTAACCGCTTTGCTGAAACAGGTGTTTCAGCAACGTAAAAATTTCGTCAGTTGCTGAACGTGGTGTTTCAGCAACAGTATTTTTTGACGCAAAACTATTTTCGACTTACGGTGTTTTAGCAATGCGATTTTGACGCTAAGTCATTTTATGGGCATAAAAATTACTTAGAGTAAAATCAAAGTGTTTTAACACTCTGTGTAACAGTAACTGAATATCAGCAAAAAACAGTAAACTGATGAACTGTAAACTTGTATTTATGAACAATAAGCAAGCTGATATAAAAACTTAGCTGTTACAAAAGAGGAACGCTTCAGTTCCAGAAATCGATTTTCTATCTCAGAAAATCGCAGGTTCAGCACTGCTGTGCAATTACATAAGAGACACTCGTTCTTCTAACCTTCACTCAAAAACAGAACTGCTGTTCTAAAACTCAGACAGAAAAACAGAACTGCTGTTCAGAAATCTTTTTCACTGCCTGATTGAATGAACAGGACTGCTGTGCGTTACATTTATAGGAAAAATAAATATCTGAGTTTAATCATAAACTAAACAAAATATCTGCTGATAATTATCTGTGTATTTATTGCAGAAGAGGCGGTGAGGCGGTGATGACTTTTACAGCAAAAATAAAACGACTGTCTGCAGGGGATTTAATTCTGCAAAATATCAGGGAACTTTTACGGCACCGAACAATCTGAAATTAATTGCTGAAGATCAGATTTTGTTCCGCATTAATGTGATGCAGTTGGAATTAAATTCCAACACTCCCCCTTAATTTCAACTGCTGCATACCCAGGCATTTCCTGAAATGATCAAAACCTTTCTTTGGCAATGGTTTTGTCAAAATTTCAGTCAGCTGGTCCTCTGTTCTGCAGTGCTGCAAAACAATCTCACCATTGTTAACCAATTCACGTATGAAGTGAAATTTTGTATCTATGTGCTTTGTTCTTTTGTGAAAAACAAAGTTTTTAGACAATGTTATTGCTGAGCTATTGTCACAGTAAATGGTTGTGCCGTTTTCTTGTTCATGACACAAATCTCTGAGAACTCTTCTCAGCCATACTGCTTGGCATGCTGCTGCTGTTGCTGCCACATACTCTGCCTTTGCTGTTGACAAAGACACAACTGGTTGCTTCTTGGAAGCCCATGAGATGGCTTCCGATCCCATATGAAACACATATCCTGATGTGCTTTTCCTATCATCAACACTTCCAGCCCAATCACTGTCCGTGTATCCTGTCAACATGAAACTTTCAGAAGAGGAGTAAAAAATACCAAACCCCTTCGTTCCATTCACATACCTTAGAATCCTCTTGGCTGCCTACCAATG
>APFE031614312.1:135690-207912 GCA_000404065.3 Pinus taeda | reverse complement strand
ATTGATAAGTCTCAAACAAAAGGGTTCAATAATGGAGCACATTAAGGAGTTCCAAAAATTGAACATAAGGGTAAAAAATATTCTAGATAAGCATAGGATTGATGTGTTCATAGGGTCTTTAAAGGATAATATCCAACATGATGTTCGCCTTTGGGAACCTGATTCATTAGAGAAGGCATTCAGAGTAGCAAGAAAAATGGAAAGCAAAATTATGGCAACCAGGAAGCATACCACTCACAACTATAAAGACGGAAGTGTTGTTACCCCTAGTCTTCCACAACCTATAAGGTTGACACCACAACAATTGGAAGAATAAGAGCAAAAGGGCTTTGTTACAGTTGTGATCGCAAATACACTAAAGGTCATAAATGTGCTGAGAAGAAATTATTCTACATAGATTTGAAGAGGATGAAGAAAAGGAGCAAGAAAGATCAAAAGAAGAGGATATACTTTGGTAACAAATCCTAGATAAAGAAGAAATGAATCTGATCATATCTTGTAATGCATTGGCGGGAATTATCACTCCTCAAACCAACAAGATAGAAGGACAAAACAAGAAGAAAAAGGTAATAGTGTTGATTGATTCTGGAAGTATCCATAATTTTATTCATTGTAAGGTAGAAATAGAATTGAATTGCTTCTTATATCCAGCACTAGAGTGTCAAGTTATGGTTGCAAATGGAGGAACAATAAATTGCTGTAGAAAGTGCCATAATATCAAGCTATCCATGGGAGAATATGTATTTACTAGTCCAATGCTTTCCATTCCAATGGGAGGTGCTGATGTTGTACTAAGAGTCTAATGGCTACAATCCTTGGGTACAATAGGTTTTATTTTTTCAAGATCTTTTCATGAATTTCTATGCAAGGAAAGGAAGTTCAATTAAGGGTATTGCAGGGAAAACGGGAAAGATAATCAGCTCTAACGGTATGACAAAGCTTCTAAAAAAGGAACAAAGAGGTGTAATTGCACAATTATGTTCGCTAGATGTTCCCACATTGGAATCATCTATTTCTCCAGATCTCCAAAAAGTCTTGGACAATCATTCCAATCCAAGGTATTTGAGACTCCAAAGTTCTCCCACCTATTCATGATCATGATCATGCTATTCATCTGATTCCAGGAAGTGTTCCTCCAAACATCAGGCCGTACAGATATCCCTATGCCCAAAAGAGTGAAATTGAACATATGGCTGCAGAAATGCTAGAGGCTGGTATAATTCAACCGAGTCAAAGTTCTTTCTCTGCTCCAGTAGTATTGGTGCACAAGAAGGATGGATCATGGCACATGTTTCCAGATTATAGGGAGCTCAACAAGCTCACTATTAAAGATAAGTTCCCCATTCCTGTCATTGATGAATTACTGGATGAATTGCATGGATCAATTTACTTCACCAAGTTGGATCTTCATTCACGGTATCATCAAATCAGAATGAAGATTGAAGACATTCCGAAAACAACATTTAGAACTCATGAGGGTCATTATGAATTTTTGGTCATGCCTTTTGGCCTTACAATGCACCTTCAACATTTCAAGGTTTGATGAATTCAATTTTCAAACCATTCCTTATAAAATTTGTGTTAGTATTTTTTGATGATATACTAATCTACAACAAGTCTTGGAAGGATCATGTTGAACATGTTGACAGGGTGCTACAACTATTGGAGGAGAAACAATTATATGCAAAAAGATCCAAATGTTTCTTTGGAGTACAAGAGGTGGAATATCTGGGTCATATTGTATCTCATGAAGGAGTTAAGGTAGACCCTAGCAAAATTAAAGCCATTAAGGAATAGAGAATCCCCACATCCATAAAGCATCTGCAAGGATTTCTCGGGTTGACAAGTATTATCACAAGTTTGTTGAGAATTATGGGAGAATAGCAGCACCTCTAACAACACTATTGAAGAAAGATGCATTTTCATGGACTCCGGAAGCAACAAAGGCCTTCGAAAATCTTAAAGAGACAATGTGCCAAGCACCTGTCTTAGCTACACTGGACTTCACAGAAACCTTTATTGTGGAATGGGATGCTTCAGGAAATTGAATTGGTGCTGTTCTAATGCAAGATGAAAGACCCACTGCTTTTGAAAGTTGTCCAATCAAGGGAAAGTTTTTACACAAAGCTATTTATGAGAAGGAACTATTGGCAATACTCCATGCACTTAAGAAATGGCGACGCTACCTAATGGGAAGACACTCCAAGGTAAAAATGGATCATGATAGCCTTAAATACTTAGAACAAACATTACCCTCTGAAGAGAAACAAAAGTGGGTCACAAAGATGTTGGGTTATGACTTTGAAAGCATCTACAAAAAAGGGAAGCAAAATGTGGTAGCAGATGCACTCTCAAGAAAGGATGAGGATGCGGAAGCATTGTTGTGCGCCATTTATATTATCCAACTACATTGGGTAAACGAAGCAAGGGAGGAACGGAAGAATGATGAAGAAGTGTGGGCACTTATTCGAAAGTTACAAAAATATTCCAGTACGTTTGATACATTTAGCTGGCAAAATGATTCGTTATGGTACAAAGATTGCTTATACCTCTGCTAGAATTCCCAGCTAAAACAAAAGGTTCTTATGGAATTGCACACTTCTCCCTTAGGAGGGCACTCAAGATTTTTAAAAACTTACCACAGGGTTAAGGAATTTTTGGCCTTAAATCAGATATTCAAAAGTTTGTGGCAGAATGTTTGGTTTGCCAACAAAATAAAGTTGAAACAATTAAGACACCGGGTCTATTACAACCTTTATCCATTCCAAGCCAACGTTGGGAGGAGGTTTAAATGGATTTTATCACAGGTTTACCCATGTCTGAGGGAAAGAGTGTCATCATGGTGGTAGTTGACAGACTTACCAAGTATGCACACTTTTGTGCATTATCACATCCATTTAAAGCCAGTACAGTTTCTACTGCATTTATGGAAACAATTCAAAAGCTACATGGAAACTCAAAGATTATTGTAAGTGACAGAGATCCCATTTTCCCTGGAAATTTTTGGACAGAATTATTTTCTTGTCTTGGTACTCAGTTAGCTCATAGCTCATCTTATCATCTCAATCTGATGGGCAAACTGAGATAGTAAACAAATGTTTGGAAGGATATCTTCATTGCTTTGTATCTGATAAACAAACACAATGGGTCAAATGGTTGCCTATGGCTGAATGGTGGTATAACACGTCCTTCCATACAACAACAAAAATGACCCCATTTGTGGCACTTTATGGGTATCAACCACTATCCATCACATCATATTTAAGAGAAAATTCTAAGGTTCAGGCAGTGGAACATCACATCGAACATCAACAAGAAGTCCTCCAACTCTTAAAGGATAACCTCGTGTTGGCACAGAATAGAATGAAACAACAGGCGGATCAAGATCATAGTGAAAGAAGTTTTGATGTAGGTGATTAGGTATTCCTACGGCTACAACCATATAAGAAAATGTCCCTTAAGCAAGCTAAGAAGGATAATAAATTATCATCGAACTATTATGGTCTGTACAAGGAGCTGCAAAAGATTGGTACTATGGCATACAAATTGGAGCTTCCTGCAGCTTCTCGATTGCGCCAAGTTTTCCATGTTTCATGTTTAAAGAAGGTTATAGGCGACAAGCTCCTAGTTCAAACAATATTGCCAGAACTTGACGAGGAAGGAAAAATCATATTGGAATCGGAAGCAGTCACATAATAAAGAACTCAAAAGCTACGAAATCGATCAATTTTGGAGTATCTTATCAAGTGGAAGAACTTATCCGCTGAATATTCCACATGGGAGGATGAGAATTTTATATGGAAGTATCCAGAACTACTCAAGCATTGAGGACAACACTTTTTTGAAGGAGAGGGGCATGTTGGGTCCCTATAATACTAGTGATTACCCCATTACTATTGTTGTTGTACCCCTTATTAATATTGTTGTTCCCCTATTGCCCCCACATTATTATTACTGTGCCCCATAGAATCCCTCTATTGTTATTTTTGTGGCTTTATATTACTATTCTTAGGTCGGTTGGGTTATATTGTGACTCCTTAGACTCCTATATATCGAAAGGAGGTTTTGTCATTTGAATCATCCAAGGGTTGTTCATTTATGTAATGTAAAGGAGGTTTCCCCCTCGATGAGGCTGAATTTTAAGGCGTTGATCTATCTTTTCTATCTTTTTCTTGAGCTGGTTTCATAACACCATCACAGATGATATATCATGAAAAAATATGAACGAAAACATGAAATAACTTGCATGCATGAAAATGAGAATGCAAACTAGGAGCGTGCACTTTCAAAGCATGATTGGGACATGCAAGGTCACTTGGGGGTTTACAGTGCACTCATGCACTGAGGTAAGGGGAAAATTAAATTAGGGCACACTATTACACCATGAAGGGTTGAAGGGATGAAATAAGGGGCCTTCAAGTGTTCCCTATGCACCCATGCGCTCAAGGAGACAAAAAGGGCACACTCTCACACTCTGAAGGGACAAACGAGGAGGTTAACAAGGATTCAGGCCTTCATAATGGGCCCATACGCTCAAGGAAAAAGAGGGTGCACCTTTGCATGCGAAAGGGTTAAATGGAGATGCTTCATGCCTTCATCATGAAGAGAGGGCATAGTCCTTTTTCATGAAGAACTGCGCTCTTCATGAAAACTTGACCAAACAAGGAGTAATTTTTGACATTTATTGGGCTTTAAGCTTAAGATGTGTGCTCTACCTATTGGAAGGTTAGACACATGTTTGATTATTAGAACTTGCTGCTAAGATGAGGAAGAGAAATATCTGCAATGATTTCTAGTTGTTATCGCATGCATGGTGGAGTATGAAAGGTTTCAAGAATATTAAGATTTTTGGCATGTGACAATGGATTAACACTGGAAATATGAAGATTCAGCATAAATGGCAGCAAAAAACTAAAAAATGAAGGATCAACAACAAGGAAAGCAATATTTAGGAGTGAAATTGTGAAATACAATGGAAAGGTTTGACATGAAAATCTTACTTGTTGTGCTCATTGATGAATAGATTCTTGATTCCCAAATGTGTGCCCAACTCAATGTTGAGTTATGCAATGTGTATGCATTTACTCTTAAGTCCATCACCTTTTTCCTCTTTTCTTATCTCTTTCATATCTTGATATGCTAACATATTGATGTATTATGATAAGAAACAAACGAACTACTCTCGATTAAGATTTAGCCACCGTAATTAACTCTTATTCCTTTTTATTCAGAGAAATGACAAAAGGAATAGTTGTTGTTCCCTAGAGACAGAACAACATAAACCAACAAAAGAAGAATGAGGCATGTCAGTTGTGGTCAAGTCAGAGGATGAATTAGGAGGATGAACGCTAAATATGAAGGGTGTTAGAGGATAGTATTCCTCTTTCGGACTATAAAAGTAAAAACTGTAGGAGGAAAGGGGATCAACTTTCTATTCATTTCAAATTGTAATTTTAAAGTCCAGACTCTTACCTTGGAGGAACACGACCATATTGTAATGACAATTGAGTTTAATGGTTAATATATAATTTACATTATTGTTCATTCGTATTCTCTGAAGTAGCTCAACAATATTCGTTGGTCACTAAGGGCCTGACCTTTGGTGATCAAACTGATATCCTTTGTGTTATATCTTTCTAATTCATGCAAGTTTGATTCATTTGATTTTTTTTCCATTTTCTGTGAGTTTATCTTGTTTTCTATTTACAAATTTCCTCTATTGAAGTCAGTACATTTTCCTTACATGCTTTGTAGCATTGTCATTTGATCCTGTTTATGCTTATTATAGATTAAATTCATTAGCAGTTAAGGTAGTGAACCTTGTTGATTACAATAAGAGTGTGGTTAGTATCTAATCATCTGAAAGAGTTTGGTTACCGATACTGAACTCTTGGTTGACCTCATCTCCGTATAAATTTCTTAATTGGGATTGAATGTGATTTAGATAGAATCAGGTAGAAGAGATTAGTTACTACTACTGAACTCTTGGTTGACATCGTTTCCATTTGAATTTCCAGTTTGAGATCTGATTACGGTTTCAATTGAAGATTAAATATTGATGTAATATTTCCATTAACAGTTGTAGTTTTTGAGTTTTATAATGCATCCACTTACTCTTGTATCAAAGTTTTATATTTCATTTTGAAGAAACATTACTCTCTGGATTCATAGCATGCACATATTGTGTACACTCTTGAAATAAAAGGACTTGCTCACGTTGATGATTAATGTGAGGTAATTAGGAGTTTTAAAGGACACCTTTCGCACCCAACATTTTGGTGCAATCGCCATGGAGAGTGTCACCTTTTTACAAAGAGTGATGTATATCTGATTATTGCTGTTGGGAAAGAATTGGATATTGAAAACAGAGGGTAAGAACCTATGTAACGAGTGAGTAAAGTGCTTGCTCCTCTGCCTAATTTTTAGCAAAATTACAGAAAAGTAAATTAGGTGTTTGATGTTTTTCTACTGAGAGAGAACTGGGTATTAAAAATGGAAGGTAAGAACCTGCTTACGGAGCAAGTAATATGCCTGCTCCCTCGCCCGCTTTCAAATAGAATTGCTAGGAATTTATGGTAGAAATAAACATTTGAATTTTTGAATGAATGACTAAGAAGAAAAGACCAGAAAGCAATACAACCCCATGCCCCAAACCTAAAAAATATAAGGTTCCAGTGACCCTTGGACAATCAACTTTTATCGATGACATCTTAAGAAAAGTTGAATCTGAACCATCAATAGGTCCCTGAACCATTTCTTCTAGACATCCTACTATCTCCCTTCGGGCCATAGGCTCACCATCTGTAGCATACACTACGGTCTACAATAAAACTAAAGGGATTGAATAGAGTTTTCAGGATATTGAAAATTCATGATCAATTCCCTCACAAGAAGGGAATTCTTGCACGTTTGTGAAGGAGAAGGAGAAATAGAGGAATCCGAGGTTAAACTAGCAGAACCAAGATCTCCTAAGGTAGTAATTGAGCAAAGGACACCCAGTGTCCCAGAGCAAGGGAGTGTTGTTAGGATCATTCCCACCTCTTCTAGACATCCCAGGGACAACTCTCCATCTTCAGAGATCCGAAAAGGATACTAGCATATCTTTGATCCAATGGCCAATAATCCACAACTGACCTAGACCTCTACATTATAGTATCTTATTGTTAACACATCTGTCAACGCCCCCATGGAAGCTATCCCTCTACAAAATATTCCCACCTTTCATGGGATCACTTTAGAATATCCTGATGCGTTCTTGTTTGAATTTGACATCCTATGTCGGGGTTATGATTACACCAACGACCCCCAGAAATTGAAGATGTTTCCCTCCACTTTAAAGGGAGTAGCCCTGCATTGGTTTATGGGATTGGGTGGAGGCACCATCAATGATTGGGATGAAATGAAAACTACCTTCCTTAAAAAATATCAAGATTATTGTAGATGTAGAGAACTAAAAGATGAGATATTCCAAATGGTAGCAAGGCCTAGCGAAACTTTGGAAGAGTATGTGGAGTGTTTCCAATATAACTTCCAAATGTATCCCTACACAAATTTGCTTGATAATGTTCGAAAAACCACGATGTTAAGGGGATGAAAGACCAGTGGATAGAGAAACTAAATATCATGGGTAAAGATGATATCTATCAAGAAGACTTTGCTAAAATTATTGATTTGTGTATCAGGTGCTCAAGGGGCAGTACAAAGTCTCTAGCGAAAGAATTGCTCGTACTGAAATCAACAACCTGTTGGAAGACTTCAAAATGGATATCCGAGGAACCTTGACAACGTAATTAGATATCATACAAGCCAAGAAGAAACAGGTCGAAGCAGAACAGAAACTGGTTATTTTTTTCCCTTGGTGCCGGAAGAAACATAGTCATAAAGAACGCCCACTCGATATGGTACAGACCTGTGCCATATGCACTAAAGAACATGCCACAGAGAATTTCCCATCATTCCTAGGATTAAAAGTGGTCTTCTAGGAGGCACAAGAAGAAGCAGAACCAGTCTACCTATTAAGCCAACGTCACTAATGGCAAGCAGGACAAACATGTATGCCTACCGACCCATCTTCATTCTTTCAACCTTCATAATATAATTCTCAGCAATACACAGGAGCTACATGGAAAAACTAGCCACCTTTTCCTAATTGGTCACCACAAGCATTCTCTATGCCACCTTGGTCCAATCAGTCAAATCTAAACAATTGTTGGCCAAATTCCTCTTACCTCCCATCATTCTGGCAAAACAACCTGTATCAATCTCAATGGTCCCCCTCCACTTCACAAAACCAAAACTAGAAATCAAGCTGGAAAAGACCCACGAACCAGCCAGTAGGGACAATCCCCCTACCACAACCTATGCTACAAGCACCATACACGTTGCAGCAGAATCCTCAACCCAATCTATGACCACAACTCCCAGCCTAGCCCAACCCAAATCCTAACAATAGACCAGTCCAATCAATACAAATTATTGAAGGTCTGGATCTGGAAACTGAGTTGAGAGAATGAAATGAACTCAAATTGAGGTCTAGATGAATAATAGCACTAGAGGATGATAAAAATATGAAATTGGAAAAACCACTACCTATAGAACAAACACTTAAAAAGGAGACAGTCAAGTGGAAAAGCCATGAACAAACATTACCTCTTCTTTTCCATTCACATAAAATATTGATTATACCTCGCCCAATTGAATATCACAACTTCGATCTTCTAGGAGAATTAAAAAATATTTGTGTAAAAATACCCCTCCTCCGGGCTATTCAGGACATTCCAATCTGTGCAAAAACCATTAAGGAATTCTGTACCAAAAAGTCTACGAGGAAAATAAAGGTAACACTAACTGTTCACGTAGTCGAAACTTTGTCTGATTTATTATTAGGTAGAGAGATACCGGTGAAATATGAATACCCAGGAAACCCTATTGTTACAATACAAATAAATGGATGCTCCTTTCCAATGCGTTAGTCAATCTAGGGGCAACCATTAATATTCTCACAACAACAACCTGTCAAATACTTGGCATCATAGCCTTAGATCCAACTATGAACTTGTTGGAACTTGTTGACTATTCAGTTATTGAACCAGAAGGGACATTACAGGATGTAATGGTGTTTGTAGATTCTTGGGAGCACCCAGTAGATTTCTTGATTATTAATCCTAGAAATCGGCTAGGTGGACATCCTCTAATTAGGAAGACGTTGGCTAGTGACTGCAGATGCTTATATAATCTGTCGAACAAGAAGTATCACTATAGCCAGAGGACATGATGTGAAGAACCTAGCATTATACCCTCTATCTTAACCAAACCTAACCATAATAAAAACTAGGAAGCAACCTCTAACATATTTAACCGAAAATATTCGATCACCACTAACTGTAATAGATTCTCTTGAATTTAAGAACCAAACAGAAGATGATATTATTAACACTTACACTAACCACCTAGTTGCCATATCTAATCTAATATGTCACATGATTTAAGTATTCCTTCATAATGAAATTAAAGAAGATCATTTAAAAGATATTAATGACCAAACAATACCAACAACAACTGTCTATAATAGCACACCTATTGAAATTGAGCAAGGGAAAGTCCTTAGCATTAAAAAAAACTTGAGTGAGGACCAACATCAAAAGTTTATTCAAATCCTTAGGAAATATAAAGCAACTTTCACTTGGGATTAGCCAGATATGAAAGGGATTGATCCCCAATTATGCAGGCGCCACATCTACATTGAAAAGGATTCGAGACCCATTTGACAATGTCAGCAAAGATTAAACCCTCACCTAAAGGACGTTGTTAAAGATGAACTACATAAATTGTTAGATGTAAATTTCATCTATCCTATATTTGATAGTAAATGGGTTTCTCCATTAGTTGTGGTTCCTAAAAAGAGTGGCAAATTGCATATATGTGTCGATTATAGAGAGCTTAACAAAGCAATGCAAAAAGATCATTTTCCCCTTCCATTTTTCCACCAAGTTCTAGACACATTGGCAAGTAAAAAATTATTCTCTTTTTTGGATGGCTTTAGTGGCTACAACCAAATCCAAACTGCCCCTGAAGACAAAGATAAGACTACCTTCACCTACTCCTGGGGGATGTTTTCTTACAGGGTATTACCATTCATATTGTGAAATGCACCTGCTACATTCCAGAGAGCCATACTTAGTATTCTTTCTAATGTCGCAAACGAGGGTTAGAGGTGTACATGGACGATTTTACACCTTATGGAGATGACTTCAAGCAAGAATACAAACACTGGAGAAAGTCCTGGAAAGATGCATTGCTACTAGGATCTGCTTAAGCCATGAGAAATGCCACATGATGATGACAGAAGGCTTGATCTTGGATCATTACATCTCAGCAACTAGAATGCAAGTAGATCTAGCAAAAATTTAGGTCATCCTCTTACTAGCTACTCCCTACACTCAAACATAGGTACGTAGTTTTTTGGGATTTTTTGGATATTATCGAAGATTTATAAAAAACTTCTCCCAAACTGCTGCACCATTATATGCTTTGACAAGAAATATCAATTTTATATGGACTGACAAATGTGACATTGCCTTTCTAGAATTAAAATGGCTAGTATGACCAGTCGTAGTACTATGGGGCCTGAACTAGGATTTACCATTCCAGATTTCATCCGATGCATTAATTACGGCCATTGGAGCAGTTCTTGGCCAAGAATAACACAAGAAACCCTATGTGATATACCACATCAGCAAAAACTTAACTCCTGCTAAGTTGAATTACACAGTGACCAAGAAAGAGTTTCTAGCTATAGTCTATGCTATTAAAAAATTCAGACACTATATAGCAGGATACCCTATGGTCTGGTATAGTGATCACTCTGCTATCAAATATTTAGCTAATAAACCTATTACGAATGGAAGAGTGACACGATGGTTAATCCTTTTGCAAGAATTTGACATAACGATCAAGGATCAACCAGGAAAGGAAAATCTGGTGGCAGACTTCCTATCATGTGTGCCAAGAATAGATGATGCAGTGGTGGTAGAAGACCAGTTACCCGAGGAGCCCCTATTTTCTATGACCATGAAAACACCATGGTACGCGGATGTCATGAATTACTTGGCAGTGGGAAAACTGCCCAAACACCTGATGCTCAGAGAAAGAAAATTAATAGTGCAACCTAGTACTCAGTTCTCCTAGATCAGAGGATACCTCTTTCACACAGGAGCTGATATGCATATTCGCAGGTGTATAAGGAAAGACAAAATCTACAATATCTTAAAAGCTTGCCACGATGGACCTTGCAGTGGAGACTTTGTAGACTGTAGGACTGGACATAAAATCTTATAGATGGGCTATTATTGGCCCGTTATTTTTTTGGACATCAAGAAATTTGTCCAGGCATGCAACAACTGCCAAAGAATGGACTGCCTTGGCCAGTCTGACGAGATGCCCCTACATCCACAGTTAGTCATTGAACCTTTTGAATGCTAGGCATTAGATTTCATTGGCCCAATAAATCCATAATCTAATCAAAAGTCATATATACTGGTTGCAATGGAATACGTGACTAAATGGGTGGAGGCAGTAGCATTAACAAGAGCAACAGAGGAAACAACAATCAACTTTCTTTTCGAAATTTTTGTGCAGTATGGATTGCATAGAGAAATAATTACAGATGGAGGGCCATAATTTGTATGCCATAAGATTGCTGCTACACTAAAAAATCATCACATTTTGCACAGAATCACATATCCATACCACCCTCACGGAAATGGCCAGGTAGAGAGTACCAACAAAGTAATCAAGGTCATTATAACAAAGACAGTCCCCTTGTGTAGACGTGTCTGGACTACCCGATTGCTAGAAGCCTTGGGGGCATATCACATGACTTGGAAGAATACCATAGGATACTCGCCATATCAGCGAGTGTTTGGTAAGGAACATGTCTTCCCCATATAATTTGAAATTTAGACATTGAGGATAGCCCAAGAAGTAGGGTTGGATTGGAATGAAGCATAGATTAATAGATTACAACAAATAAATGAATTGGATGAAATTCGGCTATTGGCGCTTCATTATACTGCACTTATTCAACAACAAAGAGAAAAATGGCATGATGCCCTAATCAAGAAAAATATATTCCATGATGGCGACTTGGCACTTTTGTACGATTCCAGGTTCCATGATTTCCTGGGAAAACTGCAGACTAGATGGTTAGGTACCTATGAGATAAAAGAGGTGCACGATAATGGCACCCTTATATTAGCCACCATTGATGGGTTTGACTACTTTTCTAAAGAAAATGGGCACTGGGTATGTCTCTACCACAAACCGCTTATAAGGGAATCCTTTTGCCAACAGATATGCGAAGATTCTACGATACAAATTCTTGCTACAGAAGGCAACTCTTCAACAACACCAGTCCTGTAAAGAATTTATTTTTGAAGCTTGTACATACAATTTTTTTTCAATTTTTTTTCTATTCAATTTTATTTACTTTAGAGATGATTGTTTGTCAGTTTTTTTCGTGTTTTCCTTTGATGTTCCTACAGGGAACAATTGTTGTTCCCTATATGGAACAACGCTTTTCATGTGTGTTCTTTGCTGTTCTCTATAGGGAAGAACACTTTTCCTATGTGGTTTTCTTTGTTGTTCCCTACATGGAAGAACACTTTTTTGCGTGTGTTTTTCTTTGTTGTTCCCTACAGGGAACAACTATTGTTCCCTATAGGGAACATCACTTTTCGCATGTGTTTTTCTTTGTTGTTCCCTACAAGGAACAACTGTTGTTCCCTATAGGGAACAACACTTTTCGTGTGTGTTTTTCTTTGTTGTTCCCTACAGGGAACAACACTTTTTACGTGTATTTTTCTTTGTTGTTCCCTATAGGGAACAACACTTTTGCGTTTGTTTTATTATCATCTAAAGCATGCAAATATCTTGAATATTATCATCTTTAACAATATTGCTTTGTGATGATCAAAAAAGAAAGGACACAATTATCTATATCACTTCACTATCCTCATTTCTACTATAAATGAAACTGATTGATTCTCTTTACCATGTTGGTTCTCCCCCATCTCGTATAATTTTCTCTGTTTATTATCAATAAGATTACGGGTATATTTTTTTTCTATTTATATGTTCAAACTTCTTCCACCATCCCTACTCTTAAGGAGTACTGAGCCACCCTCTATATATAAAATAGGGAGTGTTAAAAAAAATAAAAAATAAATAAATTAATATATATATTCACTAACAATATTATTATTTTTTTCCATAGATGGAGAATAGGGGGTCTCATTATGAGCTAGCCTACCATGATCATAGGGAAGGAACGAAGTGGAATTCCCACTATGGCCACCACACTAGGGATATGATCCAATGGATGCATCAAGAAACAAAGACCTTGGAATAGGAGGTCTAATCATGAGTTGGCCTGACCACTTTCACTACTTCCCAGTGAATGGCAATGTGTTCATCTGGTGACCATGCCAGCACATTGGTCTCTACTATGGACATCATAATGCACTTCCCCAATTATTCACAGAAGACATGGCTCCCAAGGGTTAGAAAGAAACTCTATCGAGGCTATGGATGCCTGCAGGAAACAAAAGCTCTGCTTATGGTATTGAAGTTTTATTTTCTACATCAATAATTATTACAATGCCCTCTTATTATTTTTCTAATTTTTTTCTACGAAGAGATTATTTCCCTAACTTACCTTAAACCTTTATGCATGAGTTAATATTTGAAAATCAATCACAACATTTTCAAGTGGGATAATGGTGGTAAGGTATCATCTCTTGCATATTCTGCCATTTTTATTTATCACATCACCTCATGGCATCTTATCACTTATTAATATTTCTTGTTATACCCCTTGTTTTCATTACTCCAATATCCTTTTATGATCCTTTCATTAATATACGTACCCAGCTGCTTTTATTACACAATCCATCACCCCTGTACTTCACCGCCAACATGTCATCTTTTCAATCGTCCGGTCGTAGGCAACCTATCATTTTGAGAGGAGGCAAGGACCTTCAGTATACTCATGCATGTGTTGTCATCTTTTCATTTGATTTTGTAGAATAATACGACATCCCATAATCACAAAACGTGTGGTATTATAACAGTCCTCGATTTAATGGTATTTATGTTTATAAAACATCACCTGATAGAGACATTATAACCATTTGTTGTTCCCTCTAGGCTCTGCTTGTTGATGTGCTTTCTTTGCTACACTAATCATTTGCAGAAGAGGGAAGAACTCAAGCATCATGGGAGGAATAATAGTGCATTGAGAACCTTTAACACTGGTTCTCTCCGATGAAGCTAGGGAAACTCTAGCTTGCGCAGGATGGACAACATATTTTACAAGATTTCAACCCCCCAATGAGGAAATCTCCATTGAATTTTTACAACATCTATAGAATGGACAATCCATGGTGAGAGCTAGACAAATCACCGTAACAGATGATGTGATAGCAGAACTATCTGGGTTGCCGACAGAAGGACTAGTATGGGTTAACAAGAGATTAGGGTTGCATGATGCTATGGATATTTTTAGGGACAAAGGAAAAGAGCTAATCAAGAAGGGTAAAGGCATTCAACCATCTTCTCTCGAAGAGACATGGGGAGAAATGGCATGAATTTTCTAGAACTATATTACCTGTGATGGGCGTAGAGACGTGGTAAGGCCACGACAATTCAAACTTTTAGTAGTTTTAAAACAAAAATGCTCTGTTAATTTTCCCTGTTGAATTCATTATTGCATAACACTTCCAAGAGGCTGAGACGCTCTCAACATCCAGAAACATTAGTTAGCCACCATTGTCTGATCAGGTTAATAGTTAGTCACAACCTTGCCTAACAATAATCAATCTGGGATGTTCTCATATGTGCCCTCGAAAGAGGTGAAAACCTGCTAGCACCTAACCCTGTTCCAAAAATAAAAAGGATTTCCCTTTCAGGAAGCAGATCTCACAAATGCAAATGATCTACAAGGTTGAATTCAGACCAAGGAACATATGAAAATCCTCAAGGCAACGCTCGTCATCCCATAGAATTATCTAGCCCGGTAAATGCACCAGACTTGCAACCAGAGTCAAGAGGAGAAGATAACCTTGAACCAAAACCTGAGGAAGGAGTAGGGCATCCTGATGATGAATGAAGAAATGAAGTGGGGCCTCCTGCAACACAAAATATGAGTTCTCAAGACAATATTTTGCATGATTTCGAGGCAAGGATCGTCCAGGTCCTCGCCAACATGAACATCTACATGCAGCTTGAAGAACTGCTTAATCCTAACTTGAGAGAAACCCAATCCTTAGGGAATTCTGGCTATACCAGAATTCTATCTTCCTCAAAAGATAAAAACCATGAAGCGGAAAAAGATACAAAGGCTATTAAGGAATTAGAGAACCAATATGGTGACACGCTCCCAGTGGAAAATAGTCATGAAGGTCTACACATAGGAAACATAGGCCAAGAAGAGGAAGCAGAGACAGAGGTTATTCGGGAGTCTGATAATCAATCTAGAGACATGGTCCTATTGGAACAAAGCTAGGGTGAACAAACAGGCTCTTTAAATATAGAAGCTATTAATGAAACTATTAGTAGACTAGTTACTCCTCAAAAAAGGCACATAGCCAGAACGAAATTGAAGAAGCTAAGAAATGAACACCAGAAGCTTCCTAAGATGGTGAAGAGGCTCCAAAGAAAAATAAAAGAAATCACAATGGGAATGGTTCTGAACAATACCCCTGAGGTAGTAAATGTGGCTTTGTAAATGGAATTATGTGAAGATAGGACTACAAGAACTCAAATTGAGCTCATACCTACTCAAACAATCATCACTCAAGAAGGACCACATGCAAATTTAGTAGACGTAGCTACTCAGATGGAGGTTTGGACCTCCCACAATAAAGAAGTACAAATAGAAGATATCCCCTCTTATAGCATAGGCACTCAGACGGACATAGAAGCCAAAGACATTCTGACACACCATTACCCCATTCTACTAAATCTTCAGGAGGGATTGGCACAAGCCTGGCTCGGTTTGGAATGATTTGAACAAGAGATCATTTCCCATAAGAAATATCAAGAGCTAAATAAATAGCTTCGGGAATTGATTATAACAGAGAACGAGACTTTTGACAGGTGTAGAAAGGTAGATGAAAAAATGGAGAAGATCAAGTTCAAGCTAGATAGAGTCATAAGTCAGAGAAACACCATCTGCTCACTGTATTCGGATGTCCTGACATGTAGGTCTCCCGCCTCTAATTATGCTTTTTTTATGTAAGAATGGTACCTGTTATTGAAAATCAAAGCCATAAGAGATGGTAAACCAATTGAATTAGGGATAATTGAAGATTTTATAAACTGCTGCAAACAACATGGTGTAAAGGTCCAAAGGATTCTTTGTGAGTTTTATCTGCATAATTTCATATTAGAAAATGAGGTGGAAAAGAACCCTAACCCTTTTGTAGGAGATGTTTAATTCCAAGCTTTTATTTCATCCGCAGTTAACCAACTCAAATGGTTTAAAGTTTATAATGCATTTCAATGACAGGAACATGGATTGGATCTTTGAGTGAGAAGTGAACCTAAACACCCCTTAAAAAAATTTTCCAACCATAAGAGTTTAATGAAATGAGAAGGGGTGATTAAAACTTTAGGGCCCATACGTAAGGAAATTGTGCATAAAGGAATATCATATTTCCTCTCCATTCAAGAAAGATCTCTAACTACATCTAAGCTCAGATGGATGATCTCCACTAATAATGTGAAATATAAGGAACCATTTAATTATAGAAATGTTAAGGTTGTTCGGCTCGTATGGTCACCTATAACAATCTTATTTTGATAGAAGGACCTTATTGGTTAGGATGTTGATTTCAGAGTCCCATTATTTCGTATCCCTCTGAAGGGTATTAGGCTGACTACGAATTGCTTGAAGGATAGGAAGGGCCCGCCTTTGCACTCCTAGCTCAAAATCATGGTTTTAGACCAATTTTTTAAGCTTTCTCTCCAGCGTACTCGTTAATTGCACTACATAAGAACTATTTACTTTTCATGAGGATGTGAAATAGGTTAAGCAGGGGAGTATGTTGAGTTACGCAATGGGTATGTATTTACTCTTAAGTCTGTCACCTTTTTCCTCTTTTATTATCTCTTTCAGATCTTGATATGCTAACATATTGATGGATTATGATAAGAAAGGAATGAACTACTCTCGATTAAGATTTAGCCACCGTAACTAACTCTTATTCCTTTTTATGTAAAGAAATTATGAAAGGAACATTTCTTGTTCCCTAGAGGCGGAACAACATAAACCAACAAAGGAAGAATGGGGCGCACTGGTTACAGTTAGGTCAGAGGACAAATCAGGAGGATCAACGCTAAATATGAAGGGTGTCAGAAGATAACATTCAGTTGTGAATCCGTTAGTATCTCCCAATCCTGAGGGATCACATTTATCTTTTACATCTTTCTGACTATAAAAGTAAAAATTGTAGGAGGAAAGGGGCTCGACTTTCTGTTCACTTCAAATTGTAATTTTAAAGTACAAACTCTTTCTTTGGAAAAACATGACCATATTGTAATGAGAATTGAGTTCAATGGTTAATATATAATTTACGTTGTTTTTCATTCGTATTCTCTGAAGTAGCTCAACAGTATTCGTTGGTGGCTAATGGCCCAACCTCTTGTGGATAACACTGCTATCCTTTGTGTTATGTCTATTTAATTCACGCAAGTTTGATTGGTTTGATATCTTTTCCATTTTCTATGAGCTTATCTTAATTGTTATTTACTAATTTCCTATATTGATGTCAATACATTTTCTTTACATGCTTCGCAGCATTGTCATTTGATTTTATTTATGCTTATTGTCGATTAAATTAATTAGCAGTTAAGACAGTGAACCTTGTTGATTACAATAAGAGTGTGGTTAGTATCTCTGAAAAAGTTTGGTTACCACCACTGAACTCTCAGTTGACCACATCTCCATATAAATTGCTTAATTGGGATTGAATGTGATTTAGATAGAATCAACTAGAAGAGATTGGTTACTACTACCGAACTCTCAGTTGACATCATTTCCATTTGAATTTTTGATTTGAAATCTGATTACAGTTTCAGTTGAAGATAAGTCTTGATGTAATATTTCCATTAATAGTTGTAGTTTTTGAGTTGTATAATGCGTCCGCTTACTCTTGTATCAAAGTTTTATATTGCATTTTGAAGAAACATTACTCTCTAGATTCATAGCATGCACATATTGTGTACACTCTTGGAATAAAAGGACTTGACCAGGTTGATGATTAATGTGAGGTAATTAGGAGTTTTAAAAGACACCTTTTAGCACCCAACACTTAGATGGAATGATTATGAAAGAAGAATGATTAACTAGAGTTGATTTGAATAGATTAACATAAAAAATGGATTCATGCATGAGCGTCACTTATCATGAAGTGAATGGGTTAGTTAAAGAAGTTAAGTGGGATCCTATTTTCTAGGAGTGTGCCCACATGCAATAAGGTTGGCTCATGCATGCACTTAGGAAGGGTGCATGTCTTTGACATGAAGAAGTGCACTCATGGAAGGAGTATCTACTCATCATGAAGAAGTGCACTCATGGAAGGAGTATCTACTCATCATGAAGGATTGCATTTGAGGAGGGCATAGTCTTTCAGGCCAAATGAGTGTGCTCAATTTTAGTGCATGTATTCATCCATTTTGAATGGCATTTTTATTTTCTAATTGTTTTTCTGGTTTTTTTTTTTTTTTTCATGGTTTTATGTTATTTTCAAGTGTGTGTATGATGATAAGGCAAGTTTTTAAGTTGAGAAAGATCATGAGTTCACCTAACCAAGAACTAACTAACTCAAACGATGACACTTAATAGACATTGACGTAGAAGGATGCAACAATAGGATAAAACAGATAGATAACAAATCAAACAAAATGTTGAATCAAGGGGGTTTGAAATGATAGTTAATGTAGGCTCGACAATTGACAACACTTGGCCACACGCTAGGAGAACCCCAACTTCTTTGAAATTGTTTCAATGTAAGCATACACTCTCATTTCTTCAAGAAGTATCAATTCAATGAGAAAACTTGGAGACATACTAGGAGGACCCGAACTTCTCTTAAATGGTTTCATTGTAAGCATACACTCTCATTTCTTCATGAAGTATTGATTCAATCAAGCAGTTACCTTAGCTCACCACTCTTACTCGGTTAAAGATGTAGAATCTGTTATTCCATTACTCAACATAACACATTAATACAAGAATTTCTATTGCTACCTTGTCGATGTAAGTAAGGATAATATAACATGGAGAATTAAAGGATATTAGAGTGTGATTTTTACATCTCTGGCATTACTCCACTGCCAACAGGCCTAGACAATACCCTGATGGAGTCACTTTGGGAACACAATAATTTCTCCACTTCCATCAAGCCTAGAAAGTACCTTGACGAATTGACTTGCTTCACCTCCTTGTGTAGGAAGCCTTTCTTTTCTTTCACTCTTTTTATATTTTATTTTCCTTTTTGTAAAACTATGCATATGCAATTATTATTTTCCAATGTGCGGAAGAGGGATCACGAATTATTAAGAGAAGAGAAGGTTGCACCATTAGGCACATGTTTTAAATTTTTTATGCTTTGATCGCTAAACGTTTCCTCCTTATATTTCTCTAAACATATAAATAAGAAATAACCTACATATATTCATAAACAAGTCCTAGTGTAGGAATGGAAATACTAAATAGATGTGGACGTTTTCACACAACTTCCTAACTAAAGGATCATATTTTCCATCAAAAAATCATCAAATCAAAAGAGATAAACCAAAGCAAAGAAGAGGGTAACAAATAAGCCAAGGGCTATGCAATGCTACAACTTTCCTTACAAAATATTAGCCACTTCATCTCAAAGCTCAAAACTGACTTTATTCAAGGACAAAGAAAACCAAAAGAATAAAATCGAAATACGGAAGATAAAAATACACAACATTAAAGTAATGCATATAACCATGTGCAACCTATCCTAACGTAACCTAAACAAAGGGGTTTAGGTCATGCAAATTGAAACTTCCAATGCAGCCAAAAGTTGCTCTCGACCTTTAAACTAGAATGCATGATTGTTCAGAATAAAAACAGGAAGTAGTGTAGTGAACAAAAGAAATCGTGCAACCAGCTGCACTGACCAGTCAAAGCATGAAATGCAACCACAATGTTGGATTACCATTGACTTCTCTTTCAAGAAATAAAATCCAAAACAATAAAATCTACCCAAACTATGGCCATACAATACTTTGTGAAAAGCATGCAAGTACAAGCCATGTGGCATGGGTCCACACCGATAAGAATATTCTAATGAGTTTGCAACGGGATCATGGAAAAAAACAAGAAAAATTGAACAAGGATAGATCTGTGTCATATGCCATATTATCAGGTTGGCCACAATCCAAACTATCATGCATGTGAGATTCTTCAATGGATAATGGAAAATATTCATTAATATTCTTCTTTTTTTCTACATTGTAGATCATAGATTTGCTTGAAATGGGATGTAGAGTTTGAAGATCAATAGTCAAATTAAATATCCTCCCCTTGGGGTTGAATAATTTTATGTGGATAAAATAAGCATCCCTCAAAAGAGAGTCAACATCCCATATGGTGACCTCAATGATAAAAATTTGTAAAAGAATCATAAATTGACCAAATTCACAATTAGTATCTAGGTGACAGGAAATTGACATAACCATCAGTGTAGGATGAAGTGTCCTACTCACCCGACTTAGCTATAAATTCTGAAAAAAATAAAAATCAATCTGGGAAAACATGGTCAACTTCTTACCAAAATAAGAGTCTATATTTAAATCAAGAAACTAAGAAGAAGATAGATCTTCAAGATTATTGCAAAAATATTAAATGATAAGCATATCATTTTCTTCATCAAAAGAAGATATACTTGAAAAAGATTCTTTGATGATTACAACAAACGCCATTTAGAATTGTTGCTAATCCAAATATTCATGCAAGAACAAAGATTCATCCATATTACTTAAACAATCATGACCCTATAATTCAGAGAGGAGAAAAGAATCAATATCATGATCATCGAAGGGTTCAATTTGATTAACAAGGAAATCACTGACTAAAGAAATATCAATATTATATTATGATTAATTGATAAAATCACATGAATTACCATCAAGGGAAAGATGTGAAAGAAAAATTTGTTCTTCCTCAGTGAATTGATCTTCCAATTTTATGATCAATTGAGGTTCAGAAAAAGAAACATCAAAAGGGCGAGGGAATGGAACAAAAGGCGGGTATGGTTCTTCCTCAAGAAGTTGAAATTATTTTAGATCTGGAGGACATGAGTAATCAAATTCTAAATATTTTCTTGACATTCGGACTAAGAAACCAAATTTCCCATCTAAGAATTGTTATTCCACATCCTCGTTTAGGAACTCATAGCAAAGATGAAGGACATGATCAACCAAATGTTCAAGGGATTCATTGGGTTCCATTCTAACTTGATCGATTTCATTAAGAACATCTTGATACTCATACTTGTCAAAAACACAATGAAGATTGTTAACCAAATGCTTGAAAGATATGATAGAAGCAGTCGGTAAAGAGTAGCAACATTCCCTTGCATGACCATCCAATGAAAGGGTAAACAATTGTGCAAGAATTTATTTAGAATAAATTCCACTTGCAAAACGAAATTGGTTGAGTTCAATCACATAATTAAGGATGGTTCTCTTGCCCTTTCCATTGAGTTTAAGATGTGATGAGTGATATAAAATTTCCACGAGGATTGAAATACTTAAATCTTCGATAAAAAACCTCAGGATTATGATTTGGTATGAAGCCTTTAAAGGTAAAAGATTCAAATAGACTTCAAAGGATCAACTTGTCATATGCCCTCCCTTTAGCACCAAAAATGTTGAGGGTGATGGATGTCACTAACATTGTAAGGGAATCTCCCCGATCTGAGCTCCCAATTATACCGCACACCATCTGGTGTAGAAGTCCCATTCAGTCATATAGTCTAGTCACTATTGGAATGATTTAAATATATGCCTTGGGTACCAACCAAAAAAAGAGAACACACACTACTTTGGGGCAGTAGAAATGTGAGCTTTGTGAGACATCTAATGTAATGCGTACAAGGGATACTTTCCATTACTTGTTGATTCCTTTCAATTTCTGTAGAAAATGATTTATCCTTAAATGAATCTACTTCCATATGTAAGAAAATTCACAAATATCTAGTGATTTCTAAACCCAAGTTTTCCATACAAGCAAAAAGAGAGCTTCATTCAAGTCACTATAAAATATTCAAGGGTTTGTATTATGCATGCATCATTAATCCTCGTCCCAATAACTACAATGCTACCTTAAGTAATCTACATTCATCTACCAATAATCATCAAGAAGTAATAATATAACATATAGGGTATGTATAATAGTCAACATTTTCTATTAATAAAGTATTATAACCAAAATTCTAACTGCAATTGCTTCTTATAAAATATTAAGGAACCGAGAACCTTCCTCGTGACCATGAACTTCCTTTGCTAGTTTCCCCAAAGCTATTATTTCTTGGCCTCTAGAATCGACCACCTCATTGATTCCTCAGTGGTTTTATTTTATAAGTTTCTTTCCCATAATATTTAAGTAGTGCCCCACTTTTGGATATGCCAAACCATTTACCTAAGCCTTCTTGTTTTTTTTCTTCAAAAAAGGTTCTTCCTTTTTCCCCTAAAGTCTGCCTTTTTCTCCCACAACACTTTATTTCACCCTGAGTTAGTATATTTCTCTAACTAAGTGATTTAATAATATCATTCTATCCCATCGTATTAAATCCATTTTTTCTTTCTAATATTTCCTCCCAAGTATTTTTATGATATTTTTAGGGAATACTCATCTTGAATTTAACCACCAACAATTATTTGTAACAGGGAAAGAAATATTCTAAATCTAGCACTCCTTTCTTGGGTAATTTTGAACATTATATTTGATTCATAATAATTGATTAATTACATCAGAATAATTACATTAATCACATCATCTCAAAAGTCTAAACATGGATTCCTGAGCCATCCAATCTAGAAATAGACCAGGTCTAAAGATAGTCAACATTAAACATTAACTTATATAAAAGATAGGTGTTACATCTTCCCCGACTTTTTATTCAACATTGTCCTTGATGTTGGATGTCTCATTCTCTTCCTTTCGGAATAGTGTTCGAAAGGCCTCCCACATTTTGTTATCCAATTCCTAGGTGACCTGCTCAGGTGTAAAGTGCTTCCACTGCACTTTAACCAAAATGGTGGATCAATTTTGGAGCAACATCTTTTTACGATCTAATATTTGAAGTGTTTCTTCTAGGAAATTTCCTTCTCGTTCCACTTTTATCAAGTTCCAATCAATTATATGAGATTTATCATGGACATACTTTTTTACAAATATACATGAAAAATGTTATGCACTTTTATTTGGCTAGGAAATGCTAGCTAATATGCTATTGCTTTGACTTGGTACAAAATTTCAAAAGGCGCATAGAACCATGGTGCTAATTTAGCATAGTTCCCCATCCTCAAGGTGATTTTTCTTGGTTCAAATCTTTCGCATACATGCTCTCTGACTTCAAATTCCTTTTGGGTCCTCCTTTGGTCAACATAAATTTTTTGTTGATCCTCTATAGTTTTTATGTTCTATTTTATTTTTTATACCACGTCTTTCATTTCCCATAATACATTAGGTTTTAATATTATGCTATATTTTCGCTGGATCTAGCTAGGAGGTGTGTGGTATTTCCTTCCATGCAAGGCTTCAAAGGGCCTCATGTTTATAGAAGCTTGATAACTGTTGTTGTAGACAAATTTTTCTAGCTGTAGGAAAGCTCCCATTTGATTGGTCTATCCATGAAATATATTCTTAGCATATCCTTTAGAATCCCATTGATCTTGTTTGTCTAACCATCATTTTTGGGTTGATAGGTGGTACTGAAATTAAATCGAGTGCCCATAACCCAAAACAAAGTATTCAAAGTTTTGGCATTTAATTTTGCATCCCTATCAGATATTACCATTCTTAGTAATCCATGCAATCAAAAATATCCTTCATAAAAATATTTGCAAAATGGGCCATACGAAATGTAGACTATATGGGTATAAATTTTGCTTCCTTGCCTAGCGTATCTACAACCACCATGATAGAATTATGTTGACAACTTGTTCGTGGCACTCCTACAATAAAGTCTAAAGAAATCACCTCCTATTTCCATTTGGGAATGGCCAGTGGATGTAACAGTCCAGCTAAGTGTTAGTGTTCTACCTTCACTTGTTGACACTAAACATTTAGACAAATACTTTTCTACTTCTTTTCTAATACCTATCCAATAATTCTCCTTTCTTAGTGTAGTTATCATATTTTGATTACTAGGGTGTCCAAAATATGACTTCTTATGATGCTCATTTAATATCATCTATTTTAAAGAGCTTGCATTTGGAATGTATAATCTCTTTATGTAGGTTAACATTTTTTTTGAAATTTTAGCATAGCGCAGAACTTCTTATTGCTTCTATTTTTGTTGAAATTTCTGATAATTTTAATGTTCCTGGATTGAATTCATGATCTATTATGTTTAGTGACATTGCTATTAGCGATTTCCATAAGGGACTTTTCGTTTATAGTTAAAGCATTTTCCCGTTTATTTTCCTTACCCTTAATATGTTTTATATCAAATTCAAATTCACTGAGAAAATCCATCCACCTAGCATATCTAGCGTTAAGATCTAGTTGGCTAAAAATATATTTTTAACTAATGTCATCTATCACCATGTGAACTTTATACCCAATAAGTAGTGTCTCCACATTTTTTAAGCGTGTATTACAATATCCAAATATAAATCATAGACCCCAATGTAATTTTCATGTGGCATTAGTTTCATAGATTCATAGGACACTACAAAATTTTCTTGCATTAAGGGTCCACCTAAACCCTCCAAATAAGAATTTGTGAATAGAATGAATTCCTTGTCTGGATCTTCAATTCTCAAAATAGGTGATACTATTAACAAATGTTGTATTGATCAAAACTTTCCTCACACTTAGTTGTTCATTCAAATTTTGTTCTTTTATTTTCCACAAAAGTGATAGGATAGTCAAGTTTTTAGAAACAATCAATGAATCTCCTTAGTATTCGATAAATCTCATGAAGGATCGGACATCTGACACATCCTTAGCTATGGGCCCATTCAAAATGGCCCTAACCTTTTCCAAATCAACATATAGTCCCTGCTTTGAAATGGCACGACCCAAATATTGCATTTTTTCCTTATATAACACACTTTTACTAAATTTTGCATATAATTGATGTTCTCTAAAAGTTTGCAGTGCTAGTCTCAAGTTTTATTTATGCTCCTCCCAATTTTTAGAATACACCAGAATGTCATCTATAAACACCAACATAAATTTATCAAGGTACTTACTAAGCACACTATTCATTAAACACATAAATGTTGTTGGTTCATTGATAAGAACAAATAGTAACACTACGAATTCATAGTGACCATATCTGGTGTGAAACATTGTCTTATGTATGTCTACATACTTTATTCTTAACTAGTGATACTTTAATTGTTGGTAATATATACACGTTATAAATGTCTCATCCTTCTTCTCCAAAAATAACACTAGGGCCCCTAACCATGAAGCACCAGGTATAATATAGCCTTTTTGGAGTAATTCTTGCAACTACATCTCCAATTCTAATAAATCTAGAATACTCATTCAGTAAGGTGTTCTAGACAATAGAGTAGCTCCTTGAAATATGTCAAGGGAGAAATTTATGTCTCTGTGGGGAGGTACACTTGAAATCTCTTTTGGAAAAACATCCTTCAATTCTCCAATAATTGGAAATCCCTCTAGTTTTTGGTTTTAAGTCTAATCCTCATTTGCTTCAACATGCATGACAAATAGTTGACACCCTTTCCTGGAACTCTTTTAAATTGTAATGATCATATTTGTCTAACTGAAATCCATTTCGGTTAACTTCTTATTAATTGTGGTTGTCTTCTTGATTTACATACCTCACTATTTTCTCTAAATGGTGCATTAGCACTGTATGCCTTTCCAGTCAATCCATACTTGTTAATACATCAAATGACCCCAAATGAAGTATATTTAAATTTACTTTAGTTGAAGAATTATTTAAATCTATGGAACACTGTTTCATATGGTTGATTACCTTCCATTTTGTTCTAGCTTCTAACTATACCAATCATGCATTCTTAAATTTTTCAGTTTTTAGCTTATATTTGCCCACAATTTGAGGACTAATATAACTGAGACTACCTCCAAAGCCAATTGAGACAAAGACAAAAAGGTTCTAAGTAATACCTTAGACCTAAATTGTAATGGATTGATTCTCTACTTGCATATCCTCAAGTGTCGCACTTATCTTTAGAATATCCCTTGCAATATCATTTATTGTCATTGCTTCATGTATTGCTTGTATATTTTGAATAGACTTGTGGTTATGTAGGCAATTCCTCAACAAATGAGGTTACACATAACAACCATAATATATTCATGTTTTCTTTGACTAGTGCAAAGGTGTACTACTAGATAATGTATTTGGTTACCTCCAAGGCTTCCCATTCTGTTACCTTCTTTGTTTGTTCAATATATTCCCTGATCTCCTGGAAGATTAATTCTCTACCTTTGATTGCTTCAAGAGATTTGATGGTGAGAATCCAATGTTTCTATGTTAGAGACTCAAAACCTTAATGTAATCAATTCTACACATTCATAGTACTAACCAACTGTGCTCTAAGTGCAATTAATTTTGTAGGTGGAGTCTTAACTAAACCTTGTCTACTTTTGTGGCAATCTTTTCCTTCTTTTTGAAATGTTGGAGAGCATCTAGATAATTAGAAATCCACTCTTGCATTTGCTCAAATGCTTTGTTTTCAATCTTTAGGAGTTTCACCACTTCCTGTGCTTTCTTCTCAACTCCAAGGAGGGGAGCCATGACATGTGGTATAAGTATCATCTCAGCATATAGTCACACCATGGTATCCTCCATTAGCCCCACCTCTTTTTGCATGGTTGATTGCCATTATAAGGTGTGGAAGTTTTTTGATGACATCTACTGGTTCACCACTACAAGATGTTATGCTTTTTTCTTCACTGTGGCAAGTTCTATCCTCAACTTGACATTTTCTTTCAACAATTAATTAGAGTTATACCATTTTACTGTAGAAAATGAAACATCTTCTACCATCACTACCCTCAGATTTCTTCTAGTGTTGGTAGTGATGACCTTCTCTCTTGAAATTGAGGCTATATTCTAAGGATCCTTGGAGAAATATACATGCCTATGTTGCACAATATGCATCTTTAGTTGAAATAATGTTACATTGCATGCATCTATGACCCTATCTCTTTGTGCGAGTGTGATCCTAATATCTCCAATTGGAAGATGACCACCCATGATAGGTTGTTCTCCTGGAGTATGTGTTTCATCATCCATTGGTTGGATGGTATGTTCTTCCTCTAACTTCTCCTCTTCCAGCCTTTGAGCCAATTTTTCTTCCTCCAATATTTGTGTTTCTTCCTCCTCCTAGGAATACCTCTATTTCTGTTCTTCTATCCTCCTCTTCTCTTCTTCTTATTCTTGTTACTTCTCCAATAAATCATCATGCATGCTACTCCTCTCTCCTGATTTGCTAGTATATCTCCCAAATTAAAGGGGTCGTCTTTCCATTTCTTATTTCTCTTACCTGTCGAGGAGTATATGATCCTTATTTTGGGAGCTAGTTTCCTTTCTTGACATGTTATCTCCTCCTCCTCCCGCACTTGAAACTCTTGAGTGGGTGGATCATGGGGTGAACAGGTCACCATTAATGTATGTTGCTTCATGTTGGCATTGTACTAGTTGTTTATCTTCTCATATTATGTTGTGAAAATTGATGAGTACCTCATATTGTGATCAATACTTTGACAAGTTTCGTGACAATTTTCCTAGAATCATATCTATGGAATTATTTTGTGGTGAAATCTAGACAATAAAGCTTTTGTATCTCTATTTTCATAACCTTGTGACTCTTTAATTCATACAATCTTATCCTCAATGGAGATATAGGTCAAGGAAATTTATTCTTTCTATGGAGAGTCACTGACAATCCCTTGTCTAACTAATTGGCAACTTCTTGCATGAAAAAATAGTTGCTCACATATCATCACATAATCTGAGGGGATACTTGGCAACTGAAGGACCTGATGTATGTACCCTCTAGAGAAGAAAAATTGTACGTGATAGCTTGTGGCGACTCTTTCACATGATCAATAATGCAAGGAGGATTGATCTTAAATTTCATGCGAAAGATGACTGCAAAGAATTGTGCATCTAATTTTCCATTTACACCTCTGAAGCTTGTCTTTTATAATACTTTGCAGTCGAATAAAACCAAGAAATTCTCCTCAAGGTTCCAATCCGAGTTCATTCCTAGGAATGGATACTATGCACAGATTCTATCTAAGAGAAATGCAGACATGTATAATTATGGTGTTGGTTAACCCTTAAAGATGCTTTTCCTACCCAACCTGACACTACAACTTAAATGATATGATATCCACCGAAATGAAGACTCTCCCGTGGGTAATTACTATATTGAGAATGTATATCCAATTATCTTAGAACACCTAAGAATTCTTAGGCCCATATAATCGACAATACATGGCTATCAAGTACTGATAGACACCTTTGAGAATCTTTGTTGGATAAAATTCATATGGGGTATTGAAAAACTTGGTAGGCTCTCAAAACCATGCTTTGATAAATTTAATAGTTTTAAGGGTTTCTCATATCCTATAAAAGAGAAATTTGTTATATGCATTGGGATTGACCATCTTATGATATGTTTACATTTCTTCACTTCATAGCTCATAGGTGGAAATATTACTACCACTCTCACTTCATAGCACAATGTGAGAATCATCCATATTCGTAGTGATCCATTTAATTACTTCTGCACATGGAATGACCAACAATCTACATGTCATATTGTGCATCCTAGACTTCCTGATGTTGATGTATGCATGAAAAGATTCTAATTCCCAATGAAACTTTTCCCACATGAATGTGTTGTATATTTTTCTTCATCTGACCTATGTTTTCTTATCAATAAAGCACTGAGTATATATGTATATGGGAATATTTGGCCTTGTCACTTCTAGACATTTATCAACACTTGGTTTTGAAAGTTCTTTGGAGGTCACCTTGGGAGGCTGCATGTCTCTAATAAATGATGAAAAAGTGGCAATAGTTGTGGCATGAATACATGTTTGGGGCAACACATTCATAGTGACAATATTATCATAAAACAACCTAACTATGTAGAAATACATGTAAATCATGTAGAAATATCCATCACAGATGATAGATAATAAAAAATTACGAATGACAACATAAAATAACTTACATGCATGAAAATGAGCATGGAAACTATGAGGGTGCACTTTTGAACCACGATTGGGAGATGCAAGGCCACTCGAGGTTTTGCAGTGCACTCATGCACTCAAGCAAGGGGAAAGTTAAACTAGGGCACACTGTCACACCCTAAACAATTGAAGTGATGGAATAAGGAGCCTTCATGTCTTCCCTATGTGCCCAAGCACTGAAGGAGACAAGGAGGGTGCACTCTCACAGTTTGAAGGGACAAACGAAGAGGTTAACAAGGGTTCAGGACTTCACAATGTGCCCATGCTCTCAAGGAAAAGGAGGGGGCAATTTTTCATGCCAAAGGGTTGAATGGAGATGCTTCATGCCTTCATGATGTTCTCATGTGCTCAAGAGGGCATAGCCCTACTTTGTGAAGAAGTACTCTCTTGAGGAAAACTTGGTCAAACAGGGAGTAATCTTTTAGGTTTATCGAGCTTCAAGCTCAAGAAGTGTGCTCTACCTATTGACAGCTCAGAACTATGTTTGAGCAGGAGAACTTGATGCTAAGATGAGGAAGAGAAACATATGAAAATCCTTCTAGTTTTCATTGCATGCATGGTGGAAGATGAGATGTTTCAAGAATGTGAAGAGTTTTGGAATATGACAATATATTAACACTTGGCATATGAAGATTCATTATAAACACCAAGAAACAAACTGAAAAATGAAGGATGGACAACAAGGAAAGAAATATTTAACAGTGAGATCATGGAATGCAATGGAAAGGTTCGACATGAAAAACTTACTTGTTGTGCTGGTTGATGAAAAGATTCTTAATTCCCAATTGTGTGCCAAACTCACATGGAATGATTATGAAAGAAGAATGACTAACTAATTTGATTTAAAGATATTAACATAAAAAAATTTATTCATGAATGAGTGTCACTTGTCATGAAGTGAATGGGTTAGTTAAAGAATTTAAGTGGGATTCTATTTTTTAGGAGTGTTCCCACATGCAACCAGGTTCGCTCATGAATGAACTCAGGAAGGGTGGATGGCTTCGAAATAAAGAAGTGCGCTCATGCAGGGTCTATCTAATCATCATGAAGGAGTGTGTTGAAGGAGGGAACTCTCTTTTGGGCCGAAGGATTGTGCTTAGTTTCATTGCATGTCTTCATCAATTTTAAATGCATTTTTATTTTATAAGTGTTTTTCTTGATATTTTTTTTCGTTTTCACGATTTTATGTGATTTTCAAGTGTGTTCATGGTGATAAGGCAAGTTTCTAAGTAGAGAAAGATCATGACTTCACCTAACCAAGAACTAACTAAATCAAACGATTCTAATGGTTAAGTGAGGAAACTTAATAAATATTGAATCAGGAGGATGCAACACTAGGAGAAAACACATAGATAACAAATAAAACAACATGTTGACTCAAGGGGGCTTGAGATGATATTTAATGTAGGCTTCAAAATTGATAACACTTGGCCACACAATAGGACAACTCTAACTTCTCTGAAATTGCTTCACCGTAAGCATACACTCCCATTTCTTCAATATGTATCGATTCAATGACAAACGTTGGGGACACACTAGGAGAATCCCAACTTCTCTGCAATGGTTTCGTTGCAAGCATACACTCTCATTTCTTCAAGAAGTATTGATTCAGAGAAGGGGTTACCTTCGCTCCCCACTCTTACTCGGTTAAAGATGTAGTCTCCAATATTCCATTACTCAACTTAACACAACAATGCAAGAGTTTCTATTGTTCTCTTGTCAATGTAAGTAAGGCTAATATCCCATGGAGAATTAAAGGAAATCAGAGTTTGAGTTTTGCATCTTTGGCATTATTGCTGCTAGTAGGCCTCAACAATATCGTGATGGAGTTGCTTTAGGAACACAATCATTTCCCCACTTCCAACGAGCCTAGAAAGTACCCCAATGAATTCACTTGGTTCACCTCCTTGTGCAGGAAGCCTTTCTTTTCATTCACCCTTTTGATATTCTATTTTCCTTTTCATAAAAATGTGCATAGGCACTTATTATTTTCCAATGTGCGGAAGGGGGATCATGAATTATTCACAACAGAGGGGGTTTCTCCATTAGGTACAGGTTTTAGATTTTTGATGCATTGATTGCTAAAAGTTTCCTCCTTATATTACTCTAAACACTTAAATAATAAAGAACCTACATATATTCATAAATAAGACCTAGTGCATGAATGGGAATACTAAATAGATGTGGGTTTCATGGTTTTATTACAACTTCCTAACTAAAGGACCGTATTTTCCATTGAAAAATCATCAACTCGAAAAAGATAAAAAAAATTGAAGAATAGGGTAAAAGATAAACCAAGAGTTATGTAGTGCTACAACTTTCCTTACAAAGTATTATCCATGTCATCTGAAAGCTCAAAAATGATTTTATTGAAAGACAAACAAAACCAAAATAATAAAATCAAAATATGGAAGATGAAAATACACAAAAATAATGTAATGCATCTAACCATATGCAACATATTCTAACCTTGCCTAAACAAAGGTGTTTGGGTCATGTAAAGTGAAACTTTCAATCTAGCCAAAGAAATTTCTCTCGACTTTTAAACCATAAGGAATGATCGTGCAAAATAAAAATATGAAGTGGTGGAGTGAAGAAAATAAATCGTGCAACGATATCCATCGACGAACGAAACCATGAAATGCAACCACAATGGTGGATTACCCTCGAATTCTCTTTCAAGCAATAAACCCCAGAACAGTAAAAACTGCCATTACTATGACCATAGAATACTTTGTGAAAAGCATGCAAGTACAAGCCATGTGGCATGGGTCCACATTGATAAGTATATTCTAATGAGTTTGCAATGGGATCATGCAAGAAAACAAGAAAAATTGAACAAGGACAAATCTGTGTCATAAGTCATATTATTAGGTTGGCCATAATCCAAACTATCCTACACATGAGATTCTTCAATGGATGATGGAAAATATTCGTTAATATTCTTCTTTGTTTCTACATTGCAGATCACATATCTGTTGTAAATGGGATGTAGGGGTTGAAGATAGATAGTCACATTAAATATCCTCCCCTCAGTGATGAATAATTTTACATGGATAAAATAAGAATCCCTTAGAAGAGAGTCAACATCCCATATGGTGACCTGAATGATATAACTTTTTTAAAGAATCATAAATTAACCAAGCTCACAATTAGCATCTAGGTGATAGAAAACTATCATAACCATCAGTGTGGGATGAAGTTTCCTAGTCACCCGACTTAGCTTTAAGTCCTGATAAAAGTGATAATCAATGTGGGAGAACATGACCAACTTATTATCAAAAAAAGACTCTATATTTAAATCCTGAAACTCAGAAGAGTATAGATCTTTAATTTTATTTCAGAAACCTTAAATGATAACCATATTATTTTCTTGACCAAATGGAGATATACCTGAAAGAGAGTCTTTGATGATTAAAATAAACTCCATTTGCAATTTTTGCAAATCCAAAATATTCATGCAAGAACAAAGATTCATCCTTATTACTTGAACAACCATGACCATATAATTCAGAGAGTTGAAAAGCATTAGGGTTATTAACCTTGAAGGGTTTAGTTTGATTAACATGGAAAGCATCAATTGGAGAAATATTAATATTAGAAGATGATTGATTGATAAAATGATATGAATTACCATCATAGGATAGATGTGAAACAAAAAGAAGTTCTTCATCAATGAATTAATCTTCCAATTTTGTCATCGGTTGAGGTTCAAAAAAATGAACATTAAAAGGGGGAGGGAATGGAACAAAAGGAAGGTCTAGTTCTTCCTTAGGATGTTGAAATTATTTTGGATCGGGAGGAAACGAGGAATCATATTATAAATATTTCCTTGACCTCCATACTAAGAAACTAAATTTCTCATCTAATAATTGTTAGTCCACATCCTTGTCTAGGAGATCATAGCAAAGCTTAAGGAAATGATCAACGAAATGTTTAAGGGATTCATTGGGTTCCACGATAAGGTGATCAATTTCATTAAGAACACCTTAATATTCATACTTGTCAAAAGCATGACAAATATCATTAACCAAATGATTGAAAGATATGATAGAAGTAGTGGGTAAAGAGTAGCACCATTGCTTTGCATGGCCATCTAGTGAAAGGGTAAACAATCATGCAAGAATTTGTTTAGAACAAATTCCACTTGAAAAACGATATTGGTTGAGTTCAATCATGTAATTAAGGATGTTTCTCTTACCCTTTCAATTTAATTTAAGATGTCACAAGTTACATAAAAATTCCATGGGGATTGACATACTTAAAGCCTCAATAAAACACCTTGGGATTATGATTTGGGATGAATCCATTAAAGGTAAGAGTTTCAAATAGACTTCAAGTGCTCAACTTGTCGTATTCCCTCCTTTTAGCACCAGAAATGTTCACAGTGATGGATGGCACCAACATTGTAAGGAAATCTCCCTGATGTGATGTCCCAATTATACTGCATGCCATATGGTGTAGAAGTCTGATTCAATCATATAGTCTGGTCACTATTGGAATGATTTAGAGATATGCCTTGGGTACCAAGCAACATAAAAGAACACACACTACTTCGAGGAAACAAAAATGTGATCTTTATGAGACATCCAATGCAATGTGTACAAGGGAGACTTCCATGGGTGGTGATGGAAACAATCCCCATATTAGAAAAGTAATAGTAATATCCTAAAGGGCAACACAATAATATTGAGAAAGACTTGCTAATCACCTATACATTATTCAACATAGTAAACAACAATCCTCAAAGTATAATAGCATTAATTCAATAATAGCCATGGCTAAGCAAGAAATTATTTCATTAACTTATTATGCAAATTAAGAAACATATACCATAAACATAACCAAAATAGTCAAACTACATCTACGATAGATGTATGAAGGAATGCTGGCTCATTGAGCTTTTGATTAAATTGTGAGATCCCAAGTACATTGTTACATGAATGAAAAATTGTATCCAATAGTGGAACATGAATCCAGAACTTGCATCTCCAAAGAATGATCTATCTCCTATGTCTTACAAGAGAAGCCAAGGCAAAATCTCAAGAATTTGAAGCCTTCCAAAAGCCTTTTTCTTGAGTTATGAGGAGCTATATATAAAAATTGACAATGGACTTTGTGCTTCCTCATGAATTTTTGACTTCTATGACTATTCATGTTATATACATGACTCATTACATTCTAATGTGTGGGTTTTCATATTCCAAATGTGTCCCTTGGACATTATTACATAACATTTATTACATGAGGTTGACAAATGAGGCAGTGGCCTGATAAGACAAAAATTACAACGGGACAAAAATCATTAAATGGATAAATCATTTTATTCCTCATGGAGTTCACTTGTAATGTAAATGTGCCATGCTCTAAACTCCTTTGTGATGGCTTCAACCTGAATTGGAAAGTCTCCTTTTTAGCACATATTCACCTCCATTTTGTTCATCAGTATGTTCTTGGAGCTTGACATACATTATTCCACAACCATAAGAACTTCATGTGTGCATTGATTGGTGCAAAGGTGTACTATTGGATAATCTCTTTGGTTACCTCCAAGCCTTCCCGTTCCATTGCTTTATCGATTTGTTTGATATATTCCCTAATATCATGGAAGATGACTTCTTAGCCTCTCATTGATTCAAGAGATCTGATGGGGGGCATCCAATGTTTCTGCGTTAGATAATAAAACCTATTATGAAGTTGATTTTATGTAGCCATAGTGCTAACTAAATGTCATCTAAGATTCTAGTAGTTATTTAGGTGGATTATCAACTGGACCCTATCTATTTCTATAGAAATCTTCTCCTTATTTTTGAATTTTGTGGGGGGTTTGGATATTTGGTAGTCCCCTTAATGCATTTGGTTAACTGCTCTATTTTCTATCTTTAGGAGTTTCGCCACTTCCTGTGCATTTTTCTAAATACCAATGAGGGGAGACATGAATTTCTATATAAGTATCATCTCATCACATAGTCACACAATGGCATTGTCCATTGCCCCATCTCTTCATGCATGGTTGAGTGCCATTCTATGATGTTCAATTTCTGTGATGATAGCCACTAGTTCTCCAATGCAAGAGGTTTGTCATGTTTCTTCACATCAACATGTTTTCTCCTCAACCTATAATTATCATTCAACAGGTAATCAAAGTTATTAAGTGTTGTTGTAGTGAATGCGACATTTTCTGCCATGACTTAGACTTCTTCTAGTATTGGGAGTGATCACCTTTTACATCGACACTAAGGCTAGATTCTAAGGATACCTTGAGAAATATACATTCCTCTATTGCACAATCCTCTTCTTAAGTTGATTGAATTTTATAGTGCATACATCCATGACCCTCTCTATTGATGGATTTGTGATCGCCATCTCTCCAAATGGAAGATGATCGCTTGTGAGAGGATGTTCTTCTAGAGTATTTATTTCTTCTTCCATTGGCTAGATGGTATCTTCTTCCTTCAAGTACTCCTCTTCTAGATTTTGGGTCAATTGTTCTTGCTCGAATATTTCTGTTGCTTCCTCCTCCTAGGACTGCCTTTTCTACTCCTGTTATATCCTCCTCTTCTCTTATTTTTTTGCTTATTTATTCTCCAACAAATCGTCATGTTGACTTTCCCTCTCTTCTTCTTATACTTCTCCTCTCTCCTGCTATAGTAGGATATCTCATATGTTTGAGGAGTGAGCTTTCCATTTATTGTTGCTTTCGCATTTTGAAGAATATTTGATCATTTTCCTATGAGCTAGTTTCCTTGCTTGTGATGTTACCTCCTCGTCCTCCTACAGTTGCAAGTCTTGAGTTGGTGGATGGTCGGGTGAAGTAGTCTCCATTAGTGGATGTGTTCTCATGTTGTTATTGTACATGTTCCTTACTCTTAGAGGTAAATACTTTTTTTTTGTTACAATTTAAAAATACCAATCTATAGTTTCTCCTTTCTTTTTATCATGGTGCAAGTCTAACCCATGTGCAAAGAAATTTTATAGGTACTTTAGTTTCCTAGGGCACATAAATCTTTCAAGGATTTTCGAAAACGAACTGGTATTTTTTCTTCTTCTTCTCATCAAGCCCAACTAATTTTGTCTCCAGCTCCCAAGATGGAATATTTTCTCCCACTCTATTGCTTGCAAATTAACATGTATAGACTTTATGTCTTTGTTCTTGGTTATCTATATAATTTTTATTATAACCACTAAGTAAGCACTCAGAAGGTAAGCTTGAAATGACTCACTTAGTCTTGGTAACAAACAATAATGTTTTTTAATCAGAACATTGGTTTGAATTTCTTATGAAGTCCTTATGCATGATAAGGCTTTGATTTTGTTGTCTTAATACAATTTAATTTTCTTGCAATATCAAAAAGATATACTTTACGACATTGTTGTTTTCTCTATATGAACGTTTTTGGTCCGTTGGTCATCTCTTTATCCATTGAATATTTATAATATGTGACATTTGATAAATTCTATACTTCGCATTTCCTATTAAAATGATATTTATTGTTGTACATTTTCTTCCTCTATTTGCACAACATATGCCTAAGAAGAACTAGTTGTAAGATTTGACTATTGTGTAAGAGTTACTGTCAATTTTAGATTTCATTTACGAATTTATGTGGTATACCACCAATGGGGTTTGTCTATTTAGTTTGGCTTCATTTTCTCAATACATAAACATACATATTGAAACTATGTGTAGTACCGACTACCCTTTCTTCTCTTACTTATTTAACTTCTCACACGAGTGTTAATAAGTGGTATGTTTGGGTCTCTCCTACTTTGAAGTCTAGACGCATGGTCCCGAGTTCTGATAAGATTAATTTATCACCTAATGCTCAATCTCAATGGAAAATCTTAGTGAAACATCGTAGCACATAATTCATTGTATTTCCTTATCTTACATACAATCATCCTCTATGTTTTCCTCTCATTTTCATTCAGTATATATATTTCTTCTGTACTAATTATTTATTTTTTTCATTTATATCTATTATTTCCAAAATTAGGGAACATTAGTTAAAAATGATGTTTAACATTAAGAAAATATGATAGAATGTTAATTTTCCATCAAATAACTGTAATGCTCCATGTCTTTGATCCCATAAACAATCACTTGAATTGATATGTGTATCCTAAGAAATTTACATAAATAATTTCTTTCTCAAGTCCTACTTACCTCTAAATGGACAAGAATTTATTAACATGAATATTAAAATCTAGGTCGAATTTCACCCTGTATGTGTGGTGCTAAGTCCTCCAGATCTACCATATGCCTCCATGATAATCTATGATATAATTTCAAACTAAAAATAGTTATAGTACTTGTTGATTCCTTTCAATTTCTATAGAAAAACATTTACCCTTAAATGCATGTAATTTCATATGTGAGAAAATTCACAAATATCCAGTGATTTCTAAACCCAATTTTTCCATACATGAAAAACGAGAGCTTCATTCAAGTCAATATAACATATTAGGGAGTTTGTATATTATGCATGCATCATTAATCCTCATCCCAATATCTATGATGCTACCTTAAGTAATCTACATTCATCTACCAATAATCATCAAGAAGTAATAATATAACATATAGGGTATGTATAATAGTCAACATTTTCTATTAATAAAGTATTATAACCAAAATTCTAATCGCAGTTGCTTCTTAAAAAATATTCAGGAACCGAGCATGTTCCTCCTAATCATGAATTGCCTTTGCTAGTTGCCCCAAAGCTATGATTTATTGGGCTCCATAATCAACCACCTCATTAATTCTTTGGTGGTTTTCTTTTATAATTTTCCTTCCCATCAGAATTTAGCAGCGACCAATTTTTAGATCCACCAACCCATTTACCTAGGCCATTTTGTTTTTTTTTTTCAAAAAAGGTTATTTCTTTTTTCCCTAAAGTCTTCCTTTTCCTCCACAACACTTTATTTCACCCTAACTTAGTATATTTATTCAACTAAGTGATTTAATAATATATTTCTCTCCCATCATATTAAATACATTTTTTTCTTTCTAATATTTTCTCCCAGGGACTTTTAGGATATATTTAGGGAATATTCACCTTGAATTTAACCACCAACAATTGTTTGTAACGGGGAAGTAAATCTTCTAAATCTAGTTCTCCTTTACAAAGTAATTTCCAACATTATATTTTATTCATATTAAATTATTAATTAGATCACAATAATTGAATTAATCACATCATCTCACAACTCTAAAAATGGATTGCCTAGCCACCCAATCTAGAAATAGATCATGTCTAAAGATAGCCAACATTAAACACTAATGTAGATAATAGAGGGGTGTTACATATGCCCCCGCCTTTTATTCAACACCATCCTCAGTGTTGGATGTCTCATTCTCTTCCTTTTGGAATAGTGTTGGAAAGGCCTCTCGTATTTTGTTCTCCATTTCCCAGGTGGCCTCCTCAGGTGTAAAGAACTTCTAGTTCACTTTAACCTGAGTGATGGCTCAACTTCGAAGAAATATCTCTCTTAGATCTAATATGTGAAGTGTTTCCTCTAGGAAATTTCCTTTCGTTCCACCTGTATCAAGTTCCAACCAATTATATGAGAATTATCATGGACATATTCTTTTACAAATATACGTGAAAACCATTACACGCTTTTATGTTGCTAGACAATGCCAGTTTATATGCTATTGGTTTAACCTATACAAAATTTCAAAAGGCCCATAGAATGGTTTTGCTATTTTAGCACAGGTCCCCATCCTCAAGGCGTTTTTTCTTAGTTCAACTCTTATATATACATGCTCTCCAACTTTAAATTCCTTTTGAGTCCTCCTTAGTTATCATAACTTTTTTGTCTATCTTCTATAGTTTTTATGTTTTTTCAAAATTTTCATGCCACTTCTTCCATTTCCCATAATGCACTGGATCCCAAGATTAGCCTATCTTTTGGCTCACTCTAGCCAAGAGGTTTGTGACATTTCCTTCCATACAAGGCTTCAAAGGGACTCATGTTCATAAAAGCTTGATAATTGTTGTTGTAGACAAGTTCTGCGAGCTGTAGGAAATCTTCCCATTTAAACGGTCTATCCACGTGATACATTTATAACATGTCCTTTATAATCTGGTTGATCCTATTTGTCTAACCATCAGTTTGGGGTTAATAGGTAGTACTGAAATTAAACTGAGTGCCCATAACCCCAAACAAAGTCTTCAAAAATTTGGTATTGAATTTTACATCCCTATCAAATATTACCATTCTTGGTAATCTATGCAATCAAAAAATATCCTTCACAAAAAATATTTGCAAACTCGGCCATACAAAATGTAGACTATATGGGTAGAAAGTTTGCTTCCTTGCCTAGTATGTATACAACCACCATGATAGAATCATGTTGTCAACTTTTTCTTGGCACTCCTACAACAAAGTATAAAAAAATCACCTCCTATGTCCATTTGAGAATGGGAAGTGGATTTAATAGTCCAACTGAGTGTTGGTGCTCTACCTTCACCTATTGACACTAAAAATTTAGACAAATATTTTGCTACTTCGTTTTTAATACCCATCCAATAATTCTCCTTTCTTAGCATAGTTATCATATTTTGATAATTGGGGTGTCCAACTTATGACTTCTTATGATGTTCATTTAATATCACCTATTTTAAAGAACTTTGATTTTGAATGTACAGGCTATTTCTATAGGTTAACATATTTTTATTTTTATTTTTATTTTTAGCGTAGCCTAGAACTTCTTCTTGCTTCAATTTTTGTTGAATTTTCTGATAATTTTGATCTTCCAAGATTCAATTCATGATCTATTCTCTATAATGACACTACTACCATAGATTTCCATAAGGTAATTTTAATTCCTACTTAAAGCATATTCCATTTGATTTTCCTTACCCTTAATATGTTTCACATCAAATTCAAATTCATTGAGAAAATCCATCTACCTAGCATTCTAGCGTTAAGATCTGGTTGGATAAAAAATTATTTTTAACTAATGTAATCTATCACCAATGTGAAATTTCTATCCAAGTAGTGTCTCCACATTTTTGAAGCATGTATTACAAAAACCAAATCTAAATTATACATCGCATTTTTATTTTCATGTTGTTTTAGTTTCCTGAATTCATAGGCCACTACATAATTTTCCTACATTAAGAGTCCACCTAAACTCTCCAAACAAGCAACTGTGCATACAACAAATTACTTGTCTAGATCTGCAATTCTCAAAATAGGTGATGCTGTTAAAAAATGTTTTAGTTTGTAAAAAATTTTGTAACACATAGTTTGCTAAAATTTTGTTCCTTTATTTTTCACTAAATTGACACAATAGGCCAATTTTGAGAAACCTTCAATGAGTCTTTTTAGTATTCAGTAAATCCCATGAATGATTGAACATCTGACACATCCTTAGGTATGGGCTAGTTCAAAATGCCCCTAACCTTTTCCAAATCAAGCTATTGCTCCTCCTTTGAAATAACGTGGCCCAAATATCGTATGTTGTCTTTATATAACTTACATTTAATTAATTTTGCATATAATTAATGTTCTCTAAAATTTTGTAGTACTAGTCTCAGATGTTCTTTATTATCCTCCAAATTCTTGGAATACACCAGAATTTCACCTATAAACACCAACATAAATTTCTCAAGGTACTTACTAAGCACACTATTAATTAAACACATAAACGTTGTCTATTAATTAATAAGACCAAATGGTAATGCTACAAATTCATAGTGACATATCTGCTGCAAAAAGTTGTCTTATGGATGTCTTCATCATTTATCGTTAACTAATGATACCCATTTCTCAAATCTATTTTTAAAAGTATGGTTTTCCATATCACTTGATCAAATAGATCACCAATGTGGGGTAACAAGTATTTTTTTTAGTGACTAATTTATTTAATTGTCGGTAATCTATCATTAGGGGAATTTTGAGGTCTATAATGGGCCTCCTAAGGAAATTATAAAATAATAGTGGAAATAATAAAATAAGATTTGACTCACTAGTAGAAAATGAGAAATTAGTGACTAGGTGACTAAAAAAGTTAGCCACCACAAATTTTCTAAGAGAAAGACTACCAAAAATGAGCAACCTTATGTGACCAAACTAAAAATGACTAACACAAATCGCTAATTTAGTCGCGGGTTAAAATATGTGACTAGTTAATAATTAATACAACTAAAAATGGCTAACATGAATGACTAATTTAGTCTAAGAACAAAAATACAACTACCTAAAAAGTACTACAATAATATGAATCAGTTTTTTATGTTAGCCATCGTAATTGCGTCAACCAATCTAAACTTACAATTGTTAGGGGATTGAAAGGCTATTAAATCTTGGTTGAAAGGTTATCCTTCCTCAAACAATTCTTCATCCTCACATGGTGTATAGGTGAGGCAACATTTCCTTCTTTATCTCTGATAATTTGTAATTCTAAAAATATATTTTTTAATACAAAAAGTTATTTTATGTATTTTTAAAAAATCTATTCTTTGAATCTAATTAGATCTAGTTCCAATTTGAAAGTAATTTGAAGATCAATTTTATTTTTGAAGACTATAATATCAAATAAAAAATACTTTAATTTCATACTAACCAAACTAGATCCATCTTAACCCCAGACCTATCAAGCATCGAGAGGGATCCAATCTCTCAAGGAGCAAACCTTTTTTTATAGTGAAAAAATTGAGGAAATGTTTTCACCTTGAGAGATTGGATCCCTCTCGGCACTTGATAGTTATAGGCTTAATATGGATCTAGGTTGGTTATATAATACTATATAATATCTATATTTGTATTTGTGTCTCTTTCTTATTCCCTCTCTTTATCTCACCCACCAAACATACACACACTCTCTCTCCCTCTCTTCCCCTTCTTTGTCTCTCCCTCTCTTCCCCTTCTCTCCCTCTCTATCTATATCATTCTCTCTATTTACTCCCGCTCTCCTCTCTCCATGACTCTCTTGTCACCCCTTCTCTCTCTCCAACTTTCTCCCTCTATGTTTTTCTTGTTTCCTCCCTCTCCTACCCCCTCCAATTCAATCTCTCTCTCCTCATCCCTATCTTCCTTCCGCTCTATCCATTATCTTCCACCTCCCTCTATCTCTTCCTCTCTCTCTTTCTCTTCTATCCAACTCTATCACTATCTCCCCCCTTGTCCTTCTCCATCTCTTGCCCTTCCCCTTCTCTCCCTATCTCTATCCTCTCTTCTTTCTCTTCCCTCCTCTCCTCTCTCCCTCACTCTCTCTCCATATCTTCCTTCTCACTCCTCTCTCTCTCCACCTCTATCTCTCTTTGTCTTTGTTATTTCCTCCCTCTCTCTCCCACTCCAACTCCATCTCTCTCTCTCTCTCTCTCTCTCTCTCTCTCCTATCTCTTCCTTCCTCGCTCCCTCTCTCCCCCTCACTCTCTCCTCCCATAACTTCTCTTCTCTCTCTTCTATGCCTCCAACTTTTTCAATTATCTCCCCTCCTCTCTCTACCCCTCCCCAACTCCTCTTAATTTTATCACATGTTTGTGTTAAGAAAATTATCTATAAATAGAAAAATCGTTAAAAATTAATGCACTAATATTAAATTCTATTATAATTATTTATTTGCTTGCTTAATTTTAGAAAAACCTGAATTCAATTTTATGGGAATTTAGTAGTCGTCAGATAGAGGGTTAGATATATTTCTCAATTGTACATTTCCCTTTTAGATTAAATTTAAAAAAATGTATTAAAATTAAATTAAAATAAAATATTTTTGCTATGAAATAAGTAATGGTTTTTTGGTATGTGGTAATTGATAAGCCATGTTATTGGCCCATGGCATTGTAACAAAGCCGATTCACAAGTTACTATCTATGGTAAAGTCAGGGTGAATATCCATGGTTAACAATCTTTTCATATTTTTATAAAATATTTTGATTGTGAAATAATTTATGTTTTTTGGGCATGTGGTATTGATAATCCATGGTATTGTAATAAAGGGTATTTTTTACAATTTAATAATATCTACCATTATGTGGGGGTGAATATCCTTGGTTAAGAATCTTGTCATATTGTTATAAAATATTTTGGTTATGAAATAAGTTATGGTTTATGGACTTGTAATATTGATAACCCATGGCATTGGCCCATGGTATTGTAGCAAAGCCTATTCACAAATTAATAACAAAATCAAAATATAACAAATTGAATTTTATCATTTTTATTAATTTTATTTTTTATTTTTAATGAGGCCATATTTAATGCTTTCACCCATCCCATATCATTTTTAACTTCTTCTTCTTTTTAATTTCCATCTTATAAAATAACAATTTATTAAAATAAATCACTTAACCCATTGCATTTATATGTTTATTTATATTATAATATTTCTTTTATTTTTTCCATTATAAATATTTATTTTCTTTTTTATTTCTAGTTTACTACTGGGTTCAAATAAAATATTCACAGATTACAACATCACGTTGTAGACTGCATTTTTCTCTGCCTTGTTTATATTTGCGTGGAAATGCCAGAAGAAGGAAGAACATCAATGTGATCCTTCATGGGATCCAAACGCCATACAGAGTTTTCATGGGAAACACCTTAGGAGAGCATCAACGATTAGATGGAGGAATGGCAAGGTCACTGGGCTGGAGATTTTGGCCATTTGTACATGGGTATGAATTTGGACTCTAGAGAGTTCTTCCTTTTTACTAAAGATGACTTTTTTTCTTATGGGTAAAAAATTGCAAGGGTTTATGCGGGCAAAGCATAAATTTCATATAGAGTTGAGGATTTACTGATTATGATAATGCAGATAACCATTTGTACATGGGTGGGAATTTGGACTGTGGAGAGTTCTTTCTTTTTACTAAGGATGATTTTTTTTCTTATGGGTAAATTTTTTTGAGGGTTTATATGATCACAAAATAAATTTCATCTAGAGTTCACGATTTAATGATTATGATAATGTAGATCCTGATTACAGCCAACAATTCATCAAAACGAAATGCCCAAGTAAGCATTTTACATGTCCTTATTGTACAAAGGGTTTAATGATTATGATAATTAAAATGTTGATTTTGGCCAACAATTCATCAAAAGAGAATGGACAAGTAAGCATTTTTCATATCCTTATTGTATGGATAAATTCGCTCCTCCCTAACTTTTCTATGGTCAAAATGCATGGAATTTTATTTTTTTCTTTTCACCTTTTTTTCAGTGGTTGATTATTTTTGTAATGGAATCTACCATGCCAAAATTCAAAGGGCTCAAGTGATGCAAGAATTCTTTTTGGTAGGATGCAAATACTAGAACTTCCTCAAACTTTGTTACATGAAATTAAAATTTCTTGTAATCATGAACATAATTTTTTTTTTTGTTTTATCCTTAGATTCGGATCTCATTGACTACAGTTTTAAACCATGTTACTATAATTTAAGTATAATATAATTAGATCCATTAAACCTTACAACTCTCCAAAGCTTAGGTTAATTTCAGCTAAAAAGAATGAACCCGAATGGATTTTGCAATTTCGACTCAATCCTTAAAGACAATGATTAAAAATGGAAGAACCCAAATGGTCTGATAACTTTTACCCATGCATCAATTTCCAAGACCTTTTCTATTATTCTAAACCTAAACATATAGAGGAGAAGAAGAAGAGGAGCGTGGATGGGGTAGACCCTAACCTACTTGATACTTTTCAAAAGTTGGGCATACTCTTGACTAGAACAAGAGATTGACCAACATTGTTGTAAATGTTGTTTTTAATAGTGTTTTCATTGTTACCATGGATAGGTGGACTCTATAGGCAGTTGAGGTTATCTTTTGTTCGTTATAAGAGGTAATTCAGGAGTATCTTGATCTAGTTATGATCTGAGTTTAAATAGGAATGCAACAAATTATACACATTACCATAAATACAATGATCTAGTGGAAATAACACTTCATTTAATTAATATCAAATACTAAAATATGCTTACAAACAGAATGGGAATAAGATTAGCTCAGGCAATGGTAGCTTCTCTTTGAGAAGAGATGTGGCGGCTACATGCCTCTGAACTATCTTATAATGAGGCTCAAGGGCCTTTTTATTATTGAAAAATAAGAGAAAGCCCTAAACAACCAAAACCCTAACCCAAGGAGATGTAATGCCATGATTTTATGGGCCCCATTGGAGTTATTTGGATAGCCAACTTCCCAGGGTCATGACTTGGTCATATTATCTTTGTTTCACGCACATGATACCCCGTTAGAAATATATCTCCAAGGACTATGACAAAAAGACAATTTTATTAAAAAAATGTTGCTGGTAGATTTCTAGAAAAAACGTCATTTAGGGCCTCAAAACAACTCCGAAAATTTAGGACCCAAAAAACTGCTAAAAATAGTAAATTGTGCTACAATTAAGGAAACTGAAAGACTGAAAGAAACAATGGTGGGGATCTAATTGGAATTTTCCGGTGGCCACCAAGATCCTCCTGGATCATTCCTCCCCCATTAGGAGGGAATGGTCCCCATCGCATTGAGTTCCTCCATGAGATGAGGAAACTTCTGCTGAACTTGGTCCCTAGTGAGCCACTTGCCTTAGTTAAGGAGTTGGCATGCTTTGAAAACTCATTACAGTTGGCTCTTTGTTCGCTCTAAAATGCGGATGCAAATTAGAGTTTAATTTAATGTCAACCCGGGAAGGTAAAATTAGAAGTGCCTATCTAAAATGTATAGATCTAGAAGGATTTCTAATTTGTCGGAGATCTTATGGTTCCCTTAAAAGAACACATGGATTCTAAGATTTCTTCCAACAGTTAGAATATATAACAAGAATCTAATTCATTTATGTAATATATGAGGAAAGAGGCTCCTAACTTAGGAGAACCAGGTTGTCCTTCCCTACAATACTACTTTCATGAAGATAAATCTAAGAGCACTAATTAACAATGGCTTATGATGCAGAAGATGTAAAAGAAGAGGCTCCTAACTAAGGAGGTCCAAATTGTCTTTCTTCAAAATCCTACTATATCACAATCACCATTGCTTCAAACCAGAAATGAATAAAAACATAAATTAAATTATACCTAACATAAGCATGAAAGTGAGGCCATGGGGGCCCTCCATAACTCCACAAGCATACCACTTCAAAGGGAACTCAAATGTAGAAGCAACAAAATCAAAGTATGAGTATTTATTTCAAAATCTCCGTCATAATGTACAAACCAACTTTCTAAGATTACAAATGAAGATTCTAAGATTACAAATGAAGGAGTTTGTACTCCTATTTATACAATGGAATGGGATAACAAACTCATAATGATGATCCACTAATCTCTCTTTTACTTCCATGCATCTCTCAACCATCTAGACATATAACCCCTTTTTGTCCTTGATCTTCTCCATGAGATCATCATCTTCGCCATGAGGTTTATCTTCTCAAATTGAGGTTTATCTTCTCAAATTCGAATTTGATCCTTCAAGGCCACGTAAAGGTGTCTTGGAAGCTTCCTTGGAAGCTACACATGTCACAAAAACAACCCACTTTCCATATATAAAGTAAAATATATTATTTTTTAATATTTAATCAAGAATTTCTCTCAAAAATGCTTAAAAATAAATAATATTTGGAAAGTATAAATGAGACCCATTAATGGTGAATAATAGGGAAAATGGAGTGACAAGGTGGTGAATAGTGAGTGATATAATGGAAGCATAGGTGAAAAATGTATGGTAATGAGTGATATTTGTATGACATTTTTGGAGCCCAAAAAAGGCTGCCTACCTTGCCCCTGTGGAGAAATCCTTCCTCTCTTCATCATCTCACTGGACAAAGATAAATATGACATGACACCTTCCCCAATGGATCTGTCTCTTTTCTCATCAACAAAATTTTGAAAACATACATTATTTAACTTTATACCTAGCCTAATATTAGATCAATTGAATAATCTGAGTGAGAGAGACATCTCCAAGGTCAGAAGGGCTAGATTCCGATCTAGAAGTGGTTTGTGGTTACCTCTGCAATTTCTCTCTTCAGCTTAGGGAATTTACAAAGTGTTAACAACCTAAGAGGTTGGTGGGATCCTGAAGGTTTTGTAGCTTTTGAGGAAGGTTAGAATAGAATTTTCATGTCGATTCCACTTCCTTAACTGTACATAGGTAGTTGAATCATATCATAGCAACTCTTCATCACATGTTTACCCCTATGGATTGGTTAGATTGGGTAAATGTGGGAGGAGGGTGTTACAAAGTGGTATTAGAGCATGGTTCTGTTCTCCGTGGGTGATGGCTGGTTCGGTTCTCCTTGGGTGATGTCTAGTTTCCATTCTCCTTGGATGAATGGGTTTTCATGTGTACATGTTGGGTTGCATATGTTTTCTTATTCTTGTGATCTATGTTCTCATTGTGTATGCATGGTGGTGGTCATGGTTTCTGTTATGATGTCATTCAAAAGTCGATGGTGTTGTTTTTAGAATGTGTTCTTATGAATGCACGTCAGTGTTTTTATGTATTGTGTATGCATGCGAGTTGTACATATGTTGATATGCATGCATTGTGTCTAATTGGTGTGTAGTTCTGGCATCATACGTGGTAACTAGATGATGATTGAGATGATGTCTATATACTGTGATTATTATGATTATACATGTATTGCGCTAATCCGGGTGATCTTACAGACGCGATATCCTGCCCTGAATTACACAAAGGTACATTGGTTTAACTAACATGATATGATTTACAAGAAGAGAAGATCAAAGATGACTAGTAAGACGGTAGACTACAACTCATAAGATTCTCCCTTTAGATCAGATAAGCAACATGGTGATGAGTAATCCCCTCACATAGCAAACACTCTGAGAAGTTTGAAGGTAGAAATAAGAAGTTACAAAGAAGATAATGACCAAATCATTCAATCACAAGAGATAATATCTAGGTCACAGGAGAAACAAGAAGAAGCCAATGTGGTGATTCTTTAGAGGTTGTCAAACTTGTAGAAATAGGGACCACTTAGAATCAGTCATGGACAGGAGGATAGGACTAATGGAACATACAGTAGTAGGTCACATGGTGGGCATAGGTTGGATAGAGATGACATGGTCAGAGATGGAAGATTCTTGTATACACCTAATAGATGAGGTAATGGACATGGGATTTACTCTAGCTTTGGTTTAGATAGGTATTATGGTCATCATTGCTATCATCCTTACAATGATAATGGATATTTTCCAGATGAGCTAAAAAATGAAAAGCCACCTACATTTGATAAGGATGTTGATCTAGATTGTCATTAATGTCAATATGGAAATATTCTAGGATACTAAATGATGATATGAAGCCAAGAAGAAGCAGAGTAGGTCTGTGAAGAAACAGGAGCAAGAAGCCAAGGAGAAAAGTCATCAGGGAAGCCATTGGAAGCCATGATAAGCAAAGAGGAACACATTGGTGAAGGTGAAAGGTGTTAACATGGAATATATGAGCAGAGAATATCATAGCAGAGTAGAGCTATCAAAGCAGAGAATATCAGAGTAGAGAATATCGGGGTATAGAAGAGCTATCAGAGCAGTATCGGAAATCATAGGAATAAAGAGTCAATAGGAGCAACGACTATCAGAAGAGTGGGGATAGGAAAGTACGGCTGAAGTCCCCACTCAGTCCTAGCCATTAATCTCATAAGTCAACCCTTAGATCATGGTCAACTACGGGGGTTAAGTCTAGTTTTTAATCCTTGTGCCAGTTGAAGTCCCACAAACCGTTGATTGAGATAACACTATGGACCCGGTGCGCCATTATAATACATCTTAAATTAATATCGCATTGCAAGTATTGAAGCTGATGTTACACTGAAATCCTCAATTGCAATATAATACATAGACCTGAACAATTCATGGTAACATCCTTAATACAATATTGCATCTGCCCATTAGAACTTTTGTATCGCAATTCATAAATGGATGTCACATTAATAACTGCAATTGCGATATTATTGTGGACCCACTACACCATTATAACATGATTTAATAGTATATCGCATCCACATTTAAAGTTATGTATCACAAAGGAATGCTACTTGAAAACTGCGATTGTGATGGCATTGCGGACTCGCTACACCATTATAGCATGGCTTAACTAAATATCGCATCCGTTGAATTGCAAAGTTCAAAAGGGTTGACACCGCCAGACTACCAATTGCGATAAGTCTTGTGAACCTGACTGCCGATTGTGATATAAGTTGTGGACCCGATTGAGTTATCAAAAGAATCTTATTGGAATATCGCATCTATTGGAAATAGGGGCATCGATGATGTTATATCGGGAAGCCAAAGGGTTGCGATTGCAAGAGTTTCTGAAAGCTGCGATTGTGAATTGAGGTAGTGACGTGGCATGTGGGACCTCCCTATTGGTATAGCTTCTCCTATGAAATCCTCCGTAAATATTGAGTCTATTTTATAAATATTAAAAAGGGCCTCTCTGATATATGCAACACTTTTGTAATTCGGCCTCTCTTCCGAATGAACGTGTCTTTTGAGTATTAGTGAACTCCAAGAGACAAAGGAAGCCAAAGAGCGGGAAGACGAAGATCAAGCGAGTAAAAAGGAAGCCAAAGGCTAGCGTATATCGGGCATCTATAACAGAGAACAAGGAAAGTTTAGAAGTTTGTACTATAAGAAACAGAGTAAGCCGAAGATCTGGCAGACGTGGAAGAAGCAGGAGGAAAGAAGTAAGTCATAGGTTCAGCAGGGTTGGGAGCAAAGAATTACTACCAAATATATCCAGACAATTTACAGCAGTAGGTTGGAGCCCTTGGGGTTGGTGCCTTAGAACTGGAAGGATTGGTGTCCTGGGAGTTCATTCTCCTAAATCCAAGGTTGGTGCCTTGATAAGATAGGGTTGGTGCTTTGGAGGTTGGAGCCTCAAAGAATGTCCAAGTTGGTGCTTGGCAACTGGTTGAAGCCCTATATGCATTGTACTTGATTTTTTGCAAAGATTATATTAATAAAATCATTTATTCTTTTTATTTATTTTTGTGTTCTAAATATAAAGGATTTAACTGATAAAAACAATAATTGAAAAGAAACACTGATTCACCCCCCTCTCTCAGTATTTCCAACAATTGGTATTAGAGCCAGCTTATTTATATCAACCTAACAACTAGAAGAAGGATTCTTAGTCATGATGAGAAATCAAGAAGTGTAAGGAAGACCTCCTCTGTTCGATGGCACAAATTTTTGTTTTTGGAAAAAAATAATGTCCTACTACTTAATGTCCCTTGGACGTGAAGTTTGGCATTCGGTTTTAAATGAGTACACATCTCCTTCCACTCTTCCAATAGATGAAGATGAAAGGAAAGCTTACATTGCAAATGCAAAATCCTTAAACTCCATCACTAGTGGAATCATTGATTCTAAATTTACAAAAGTCATGAATTGTAACTCGGCCAAAGAAGTATGGGATAAGCTAATTAGCTTATATGATGGAGACTCCAAAGTTAAGAAGGGAAAGCTTCAAACTCATAGAAGGAAATTTGAAAGTCTGAAAATGGATGATGAAGAAGATATTGCATCATACTTTCTCCGAGTAGCTGAAGTGGTCGACTCTCTTAAAATATTGGAAGAAAACATTGAAGAAAACACTATTGTTCAAAAGGTCTTAAGATCTCTCCCAGATAGATTTGACTCCAAATTAAGTGCTATAGAAGAAATGAAGGATCTAGATACTCTCAATATGGATGAACTTCATGGACTTCTCATTACCTATGAGATGAGAAAAGGTTGCCCAAGTTCTAAAGATGCAGCATGCATGGCCTCAAAATAAAAAAAGGAGAAAGAATGGAATACCAGTAGTGATAACTCTGATGTTGAATCTGAATTGGCACAATTTGTACGAAGAATAAAGAAAGGATCTAAGAAAAAAGATAAGTACCCTCTTATTTGTTTCAAATGTGGAAAAATAGGTCATTATGATGCAAAATGTCCTCATAAGCATGACAGTGATGGTGAGGAAAATTCTAAAAGGATGGTATACAAAAAGAAAGGGTTCAATAAGAAGAATTTCTTCTCTAAGTAATATGAGTCCGATGAAGATGAATTTTTAGTCATCAAAAAGAAATCAACTAATCAGTTCCCTAACTGCAAAGAAGGTAATGAAGAATAAGATGAAGAAAATGACCATGCTAGAAGCCAAGAAGTATTTTTCATGACATTCACAAATGATGATGATTTAGGGCTAGAAGGAAATTTAGATGAATTATTAATGAGTGCCATTGAAGAAAATGAGAAATTACGAAATAAAATCATATCTCTCAAGGTAGAAAATGAGGAAACAAAAAGAAGGGAAGACCTCTTGAAAGATAAGCTAAAAGAAAAAGAAGAAGTTTGTGAAGAACATGAAGCCGAAATAGTATCTCTGAGGAAGGAATTGGAGCAAGTCAAAAGGGTTTAGGAAAGCTCTCAAATACTTGACACTATCCTAAATAATCAAAAATCTCAACATGATAAAACTGGAATAGGTTTTAAGGGAGAATCATCAAGTACTAAGAATAATGCGAAAATCTATGCCAACGTACTTTCCAGCAACCCAAAAGAAGAAAGATTATTTCATCAAAGGCCCATCTCAAATCCAAAGAATGAAGAGAGAGTAACTCTAAGGAAGAATTTTGATTCAAATCATGGCTATTACAATAGGTACAAAACTATCTCTTTTTGGCATTGTTTTTATTGTAAAAATGTTGGTCATCAAGCTAGACATTGCATGGCCCGTAAGAATGAAACACCAAAATTGAAGGATCAAGCAAACAAACCATATGGTCCCAAAGGGCAAGGACAAATCAATACCTACAACGCTTTTGACCCCTTGGCCAAATTTGATCCGATTTGCTCATTATGTAAGGATAATGGACACAATGAACAAAATTGCCCCCTCAAAAGAAGAAAAGCAAAAAATGAGAATCCCAACACGGATAAATGTGGCCTAGATCTATGTGCTCACAGTGATGAAAATGATTGGTTTGTGGATAGTGGGTTCTCCAGACACATGACATGGGATAAAAGGAAGTTTGTATCATTGAAAAAAAAGGAAAGAAAAGTATCCTTTGGAAGTGGATCTGCCAAAATTTCTAGAAAAGGAACTGTTACCCTTATTAATGGAAAAGGAAAGGCTCAAAATGCTTTGCTAGTAAACAGGCTCAAACACAATCTCCTGAGTGTTAGCCAAATCTGTGATCAAGGAAATAATTTTGTATTTAGCACTAAAGATTGTGCAATAAGGAACACTTCCTTAGGGGAACTTGTGGCGAAAGGGGTTAGAACACCAGACAACATCTACATTCTAAACAAAATTCAATAAGATAAATGTTACTTAAGTCAAACAGACGAAATTTGGATGTGGCACAAGCGACTTGGACATACAAGCTTTCATAACCTGATCAATATTAGAAAGATTAATGTAGTACAAGACATCCCAAAGTTATTCAAGCCAAACCAAGGAGTATGTGGTCCATGTCAACATGGAAAGAAAACTAGAACCAGCCACAAGACCAAGGAGTTTTCTACATCAAAGCCTTTGGAGATCATCCATGTTGATTTATGTGGACCAACTAGAACTCCGACACTCCAAGGAGAAAGGTACTTTGCTTTATTTGTTGATGAATATACAAGAATGATGTGGGTATATTTCATAAAATATAAATCTGAAGCATTTGATTGTTTTAAGAATCTTAAATCTCTTGTAGAAAATGAAAAGAACTCTAAGATTAAATGTCTCAAAATAGATAGAGGGGGAGAATTCACATCAAAAGAATTTGATGAATTCTGTAAAGTATATGGAATCAAAAGAGAACTCTCTGTTGCCAGAACACCTAAGTAAAATGGGGTAGTTGAAAGAAGAAATCGAATAGTTACAGTAATGGAAAGAACAATGTTAATAGCAGCTGACTTGTAGCCAAAATTCTGGAGAGAAGTAATCGGGACAACTGTCTATACCTTGAATCGAACTCAACTAAGACAAAATAATGAGAAGACTCCTTATGAATTATGGAAAGGAATACCTACTTCAGTAAAATACTTCAAGATTTTCGGAAGCAAGTGCTTCATAAAAATCAGTGATGGCTCACCAGGAAAACTTGATTCTCGGGTTGATGAAGGGATATTCCTTGGATATTCTACAAGGAGAAAACCCCACAAGTGCTACAATAATCGACTATGGAAAATAGTGGAAAGCATTGATGTGAAAATTGATGAAAACCTTTCAGAAAAATAAATTGAAGAACATGAAGTTGACCCTCTCATTAAAGAAGAACTTGAAAAAGAAGAAAAAGATCAAGACAAACACAAGGGAAAAGAACCATCTCAAACCCCTTCAAAGATAAAGTTTCTCCAAAAAATCACCGAGAAGAGCAGATTATTGGAAATATAGATGAAGGGATGCAAACTCGAAGAAGGATGACAAGCACACCAAAGAAAAATGATGTTGCTCTTCTATCCATGATAGAACCAGAAACATTTACTCAAGCAAGTAAGGATCGTCATTGGGTAAAGGCCATGTAAGAAGAAATGTCTCAAATCGAGAAGAATGAGACATGGGAGCTAGTACTTCGTCCAAAGGATAAAAATATAATTGGAACCAAGTGGGTATTAAAAAACAAAATGAATGAAGATGGAAAAATCATCAGAAATAAGGCAAGACTTGTTTGTAAAGGATATTCACAAATTGAAGGAATTGAATTTGAAGAAACCTTTGCACTAGTAGCTCATGTGGAAGCTATCAGGATGTTCTTGGAATTTTCTTGCTCAAAAGGATATAAAATCTATCAAATGGGCATAAAATCAACATTTCTGAATGGGGAACTCAAGGAAGAAGTCTACATGGAGCAACCAGAAGGGTTTAATCTAGCAGAAGGAAAAGACTTTGTTTGCAGGTTTAAAAAGGCATTATATGGGTTGAAATGAGCTCCTAGAGCTTGGTACACAAGATTGGATCACTATCTACAACAACAAGGCTTCAAGAAGGGGGTGGTAGGAAGTAATCTCTACATAAAGACGGATGAGGATAAGTTACTAGTCACACTAGTCTATGTTGATGATCTGATTTTTTCTAGTAATAATGATGAGATGAGCCATGAATTTGCTCAAAATATGTTAAAAGAGTTTGAGATGTCGATTATAGGAGATTTAACTTACTTCCTTGGACTATAAGTGTCTCAAACCACGACAGGTATGTTCATATCTCAAGCCAAATATCTTAAAGACATGCTTAAAATATATGGAATGAAAGATTGTACACCCATGAACACACCTATGACCACAAATTGCAAATTAAACAAATATGTTGACTCTCCTTTGGTAGATGAAACCCATTACAGGTCAAAAATTGGATCCCTTCTATACTTAACTACTACGAGACCTGACATTATGCAAGCAATAGGAATTGTGGGAAGATTTCAGTAAGCTCCTAAATAATGCCATTTGTTGGCTATAAAAAGAATTCTTAGATACTTGAAAGGAACTCCTAATTTTGGTCTTTGGTACCCTAGGAGCTCAACTCTTATTGTGACTGCATACACTGATGCTGATTAGGCCAGAAGTGTCGATGATTGATAAAGTACTAATGGAAATGCATTCTTCCTGGGAGACTGTTTAGTATCTTGGCTCAACAAAAAACAGACATCCATATCACTATCTACAGCTGAAGCTGAGTATATACCTGCCACAGATTGTTGTACTCAAATATTATGGATGAAGGAAGCTCTGAAAGATGTCAACATCGGTACAAATTGACCAATCACCATCTATTGTGATAACACAAGTGCTACCAGCCTCAGTAAAAATACAATGATGCACTCAAAGACCAAACATATACCAATCAAGTATCATTTCCTTCGTGAACAAGTAGCTGAACAAAAGATCATCTTGGAATATATCAATACTAAGGAGAAGATAGCTAATATTTTCACAAAACCTCTTTCACGAGAAGAATTTGAACATCTTCATCAAAATATGGGGGTTATTTCTTTAGCATCACTTTAAGTTGATTCATAAAGATGTTGCATGATAGGGGGAGCAGTTCGACAGGGGCAGTTCTTGTGCACTGCTTTGCCACTGATGTCAAAGGGGGAGAGAAGAAGAATATTTCCATCAATGAAAAAGGGGGAGATTGTTGATCTAGATTTTCATTAATGTCAATATGGCAATATTCTCTGAAGAAATAGGAGCAAGAAGCCAAGGAACAAAGCCATCAGGGAAGCCATTGGAAGCCATGAGAAGCAAAGAGGAACACATCGACGAAGGTGCATAAATAGTGTTAATGGAGGAGTTAAAATGGAATATCAGAGCAAAGCAAAGCTATCAAAGTAGAGAATATCAGAGTAGAGCAGAGCTATTAGAGAAAAGAAGAGCTATCAGAGCAGAGAAGAGCTATCGGAGCAGTATTGAAGTCATAGGAATAAAGAGCCAACAAGAGCAACGACTATTAGAAGAGTGGGGGTAGGAAAGTATGGCTAAAGTCTCGCACTCAATCTTAGCCATCGATCTCATAAGTCAACCCTTAGATCATAGTCAACTGTGGGGGTTAAGGCTGGTTTTTAATCCTTGTGCCAGTCGAATTCCCCTAAACCGTTGATTAAGATAACAATATGGACCCACTGCGCCATTATAATACATCTTAAATTAATATCACATCACAAGTATTGAAGCTGTTGTTATACTGAAATCCCCGATTGTGATATAATACACAAACCCGAACAGTTTATGGTAACAACCCTAATACAATATCACATCTGCCCATTGGAACTTTCATATCGCAATTCATAAATGGAGGTCACATTAATAACTGCGATTGCGATATTATTGTGGACCCGCTACACCATTATAACATTATTTAATAGTATATCGCATCTGCATTTAAAGTTATGTATCACAATGGAATGTTACTTGAAAACTGCGATTGTGATAGCATTGCGGACCCACTACACCATTGTAGCATGGCTTAACTAAATATCGCATCCGTTGAATCATAAATTTTAAAAGGGTTGACACCGCCGGATTTCCGATTGTGATAAGTCTTGTCAACCTAACTGTCGATTGTGATATAAGTTGTGGACTCGATTGAGTTATCAAAAGAATCTTATTGGAATATCGCATCCGTCAAAAATAGGGGCATTGGAAATGTTATATTGTGAAGCCAAAGGGTTGCGATTGCGGGAGTTTTCGAAAGCTGCGATTGCAAATTGAGGTAGTGACATGGCATGTGGGATCTCCCTATTGGTATAACCTCTCCTATGAAATCCTCCGTAAATATTGAGTCTATTTTATAAATATTAAAAAGGGCCTCTCTGATATATGAAACACTTTTATAATTTGGCCTCTCTTCTGAATGAATGTGTCTTTTGAGTATTGGTGAACTCGAAGAGACAAAGGACGCTGAAGATCAAGCGAGCGAAAAGGAAGCCAAAGGTCAGGGCATATTAGGCATCTATAATAGAGAACAAGGAAAATTTAAAAGGGTGTACTGTAAGAAACAGAGTAAGCCAAAGGTCTAGCAGATGTGGAAGAAGTAGGATGACAGAAGTAAGTCGTAGGTCCAATAGGGTTGGGAGTAGAGAATTACTACCAAATATATCCATACAATTTACAACAGAGGGTTTGAGCCGTTGGGGTTGGTGCCTTAGAACTAGAAGGATTGGTGTCCTAGGAGTTGGTGCTCCTAAATCTAAGGTTGGTGCCTTGACAAGACAGGGTTGGTGCTCTGGAGGTTGGAGCCTCACAAAACATCCAAGTTGGTGCTTGGCAACTGGTTGAAGCCCTATATACATTGTACTTGATTTGTTGCAAAGATTATATTAATAAAAGCATTTATTCTTGTTATTTATTTTTTTGTTCTAAATATAAATGATTTAACTGATAAAAACAACAATTGAAAAGAAACACCAATTCACTCCCCCCTCTCAGTATTTCCAACATGGGAAATCAATAATTCATAGGATCTAGAAGTGTGGTTGCTTGGGACGAATAGGTTATTTAGGTTACATGATTAATTAGAGAACATGAAGGCCAAAATAAATACGTTCAATCTTAAAGGTAAAGCAAATATTTGGTGGCAAGATATAAATAATGTCGAGGTATTAGAGAAGAGTAGTTGACTTGGAGTGAGTTTGAGAGACTTTTCAGGAAGAAGTATCTATAAGAGAGATACTATGATGACAGGGAATAGGAGTTATATGAGCTGAATATGGGATTGAAGATCGATGAGGAGTGCACTAAGAGATTTTTGGAGTTATTGAGATATGTTCCTTACCTCAAAGAGGAGAAGACCAAGTTCTAGAGATTCATTGGTGGGTTACCAATAGAATTCAAGGACTTGATTGAGTTTGATGGGCCTAGATCGTTGGAGGAAGCCATCATGAAGATAAGTCATGGTTATGAGAAATCAAAACACAGATATAAAACTAAGTAGGATTTGAAGGGTAATGAGAAGAATAAGGGAAGATGGGATAAGAAGCGAACAAGACCTCATGACATAGGTAACAAAGAGAATGCAACACCGCCTAAGAAGTTTAATGCATCTGATAGAGGACAGGGATTTTGGTCTTAGGAGAATAACAAGGGTGATGGTAGGAATCCCTTGCAATGTTGGACTTGTGGAGGAAAGCATCATAGAAGATATTTTCCATAGAATCAGGGTGGTATACCACAGATATATAGTGACCAGGAGGCACAGACAATGGGGGATGTTGGACAAAGTATTCGTCGGATTTATGCAACAATGGATAATAGGCAGGCATATCACCAGGAATCTATTATCGAGATGGATGGTCAGGTTTTTGATCAATTTGTTTCTATTTTGAATGAACTTGGATATGATTATAGTTATGTTAATTCTAACCTGGTGGATAAGTGTGGTTTGAATAAATAAGTGCATGCAAAATATTAGTTAGTGCAGTTGGTTATAGGTTCAAATAAAAAAGTTCATCATTGGGTAAGAGATTTTGCATTTGAGTTGAATGGTATTCGTACCTCAACACATTTTATTATAACACTATTGGGATCATATAGTATGATTTTGGGTATGGATTGTTTGTATCTTCATAGGACCAAAGTGGATTGCTGTGACAAGGCCATTGAGTGCTTGGAAGAAAATGGGGAACACAAAATCTTGCAGGGTAAGAAGAAATAAACATTAGCTAGAATGGTGACAATTATGCAAACAAAGCACAGTCACAGGAAAGGGTGTGTGTTATTTGTAGTACATATTTCTAGTGATAAAAGTAAGGATGTTGAGGATGTAGAAGTTTTGGGGAGGTATCCAGTTTTACAATAGTTTTAGGGTGTATTTATGGAAGAGATTTGAGAGTTTTCTCCTGATAGGGAAGTGGAATTTTCTAATGAGTTGGTAGGAGGGGTAGCGCCAACATCAAATGCACCATACATGATGAGAACACTAGAGTTAGTGGAATTGAAGTTTTAGTTGAATGAAATGATTGACAAGGAATACATTAGTCCAAGTGTATTGCCTTGGGGTGCGTCAATGTTGTTTGTGAAGAAGAAGGATGGTACTCTCAGATTGTGCATTGATTACAGGAAGTTGAAAAAAGTGACCTTCAAGAACATGTATCCTTTGCTAAGGATTGATGACTTGTTTGATCAGTTGAAGGGAGTAGTAGTGTTCTCAAATATTGATCTGAGATCTGTATACCATCATGTATGCATTAAGGAAGAGGACATCTACAAGACTTCTTTCTAGACTAGGTATGGGAATTATGATTTTGTTGTAGTTCCTTTTGGTTTGATTAATGCTCCAACTACTTTTATGTGCTTAATTAATAGTCCGTTGCGTCCTTAACTAGACATGTTTTTTTATTGTATTCCTTGATGGTATATTGGTATATTATAAGAATGAGGAAGAACATGCCAAAAATTTACAAGTGGTATTGAGATTTCTAAGAGAGTATCAGATGTATGTTAAGCCCAATAAATGCAATTTCTTTCAGACATAGGTACATTACTTGGGACATGTGGTTTCCAAGGAAGGAATAACAGTGGATCCAAAAAAGATAAGGGCTATCATGGAGTGGGCAACTCCTAGGAATGTGGATGAGGTAAGATCATTCATGGGATTAACATGTTATTACAAGAGGCTCATCAGAAACTTCTCACAAATTTCTTATCCTATTACATCGTTTCAAACGAAAGGTAAGAAATTTGAATGGACAGAGGAATGTGCATCCAATTTTTAGGAGTTGAAGCAATTGTTGACAAATTCTCCAGTTTTAAAGATTGTAGATATGGACAACGAGTTTGTGGTATGTACAAATCCTTGCAAGAGAGGACTTGGTGGAGTCTTGATGCAGGAGGGACAAGTGATATGTTATGAATCAAGGAAATTAAATAAGCATGAGTATAATTATCCGACACATGATCTTGAGTTGGCAACGATCATTCATGCATTGAAGATGTTGAGACACTCTCTTCTTGGTAGGAGGTTTGTATTGATGAGTGATCACAGTGGATTGAGATATCTATTTGACCAACCAGACCTGACTTCCATAAAAGGTATATGGTTGGCCACGATCAGTGAGTTCAACTTTGAGATTAGGTACATTAAAGGTAAAGATAATAGGGTTGCAGATGCCCTTAGCAGGAGAGTACAAGTAAATTACATAACAACTATGAGTTCATATGTAATAGATTTACAGGATCAGATATTACAGGCAGGATGACATGATGATAGGTATAGGGAGCTTATGCACATGTTACAATAGGGTACATGTGATCAGGATGTGGAGTATCATCTCACAACATATGGTTTGGTCATATTTAGGGACATGATATATATGCCGAAAACAATGAGCCTAAGGAGATTATCTTTAGGGAATTTCATTCTAACCATATTCAGGTTATTCGGGATATCAGAAGACATTGAAAGGTATGCAGAAGTTATATTATTGGCCGAATCTGAAGAAGGAAGCGACATAATTTGTGGCTACATGTTTGGATTGTCAACATGTAAAAGAAGAGTGTAAGCATCTAGGTGGTTTATTATAGCCGATTCTGATTCTCGAGTGGAAATGGGAGGTCATTTCCATGGATTTCATTGCAAGTTTGCCGAGGACATCTAGACAACATCATTCTATCATGGTTATGGTGGGCAGGTTGAAGAAGGTTATTCCGAGGACATCTAGACAACATCAACAATGCTAGTGCCATTTTCCCCTAGAAAAGCAAGAAAATCGAACAAGTTTTTTTTAGTTGGGTGATAGTTTTCTCTAATTGTTTGCTTTATGGAATTTCAAAACCCATACAACTACCACTTTAGCAATTTGGATTGTTGCCACTATTGGGATTGCTTGTGGATTTGGTGCATGGATGTTTTTCCAAATGGGAAGCACCTTGGTATTTTTTATTGAATCACCTCCATGTCCAAGTAAAACATAACAACCCTCTAAAGCTTGCTTCAACCCCCCAAGTTCATTATCAAATACAACTAGCTTCAAACACTCATAAAGAAATACAAAGAGAGTGTGAAGCTTCTCTTGATCAACTGAAAGAAACCTTGTATTTTCTAGATAATCAACCCAAGGCTCCTTTCTTCAAAAATCCAAGAAATGAACCAATTGTCTCCACAACATTGAAAACTTGACCTCTCTTGTTTGGGTTCCTGTCAACAAATGAAAAGATGCCCCCCCTATGACGCTTCTATTATATTCTTTAAGAACTATACATATTTTAGGATTCCACTGTCATTATTTTTGTAAATATATTCTATATTTTTGTATACTGCTTCTGCAAGAATCCCTGACAAAGAATATATTTCATCCTTAGGTCTATCTAGGATAGCTATGTTAACTAGAGTAGCTACAACTTCCATTGTAGAAGGTCGATGTCCAATAACATGTAGGCCATAGGGTAACAATCAATATTCTATGTCTATGATCTTACTATATACTCTACCCACTACAAAATCCCTCTCTTTAGCTAAAAGTTCTCTACCTTCCTCAAGCAGGGCAACATCTTTGTCAAGGTTGCATTGTTTAGTAGTACTAATGATACTCTTGACTATCTATGTGCCTCTTCCACTGTCCTTTAGTGGCTAGTATGAATTTATGATTTCACTTAGCTACTTTAAATCTTTGTATAAGCCAAGATTCTCTACTGGAGGTGACATGTAACCTTTGAATTGACATAACTGCAGTTTATGGGTATAGTAGCTTCAGAAGGATAGTTTGCAGCATAATAGTATATGATGGGGGTATTTCCTATCAAACTGTCTGGGTAACACACATCACTCATCCCCACTTTCTTTCTAAGCATAAATTCCAGGGATCCATGAGTTCCAAAATTCAATACAGTATCAACCTTAAATATTTTATCCAAAAATGAGTAATAAGCAGCTAATCAATGGTGTGGACTTGTTGATTTTGCGAAAAGAAGCCTCATTTGATTTCTTTCATATCTGAAAGTTGGTTGCACTCCAATGAAAACATTTCCAAAATGTTTCCTATATACAAACATGTTCTCCCCATTAGAGTAAGGTTCCTTGAAGGCTTACCCCAATTTTCTTCCAAAGCCTTAGAATAAGGTGTGCGTTGTTGATACTCTCTCACATTCATTCTGTAAGAAACGTTAAGATTTGGGTTGTTGAACTTAGGTTCTTTGTGATGAATTATGTCTTTAATCAATGTTTCTGAAGTATCTTGTAAACATTCTACATTATAGCCATCTTTCTTTAGTTCCTATAATACACTGAAAAATTGAAGAGAATACAATGAGGTAAGTTGTAGTGCCAACATTTCCTTTGTTAGGTGGGAAGTTAAATATAATTATGGCCATTTTCTTGTCCTCCTGCAGAAAGTAATAATATATTTCATCAGTGAAAACTTTCGTTATAACTAACTTCATTTATCTCAATCAAGTTGTAACATGCAAAACAAATTAAAATGGAATTTTGACATGATCACCTTTTCTATTCACTTTAGCTTAGCCCACTTGATAGCCATTGTACAAAGTTGTTCAATACACTAATGAAGCATATGGGACTTTCATATACATCAATATAAAGAAGTTAGAATTTTTTTTTACATCCACTTCAAAAGAACTCTACAATGGCTCGAGAGAAATTTTGATCCTACATATTTGTATGGTACCATGACCTAGTTTTGGTATTTTTAACATCGATGTAATGATAATAAGAGTTTCAGAACAAGGTTAACAATTTTAGACAGATTTTCTAATTGATGAACTTGCTAAAACAATGTTTAGAAAAACAATGAAACCTACCCATTCTTACATCACGTCCCAAGAAAGAAATCAGCTCCAAACCACCATTAAGCTCAAGAAGAGAAACCTACAATGCAACTTGAGTTTGATACAATCCCAAAGTGATTATAAACCATTCCCATGTAGTTTGGAATACTAGTGGAAAGGCCACAATTTAGGGAACATTAATCTTGGACAAAGATTTATAGCACGAGGATGATCCTGTTTAGCAGGTCCACCCACAATTGCAAACACAGGCAAGGAAACCACAACACCTACAAGAGATTTAATTGTTATTGGATCATAAAAGAAACACTCCACAAGGGTGGAAAAATCTAATCCACTTGAAAACATTGGCACAACCTTTTCACCTTTGGCTTCCAATTCCATCACAACAACCACATATTGACCATCATCACCAGTAATAATGTGGTTTCTTCGCAAGAAGATAGCAATGAATGGTGCATTTGTGTCTTTTAGTTTCTCATTTGCATCCTTTCTAGTGTCATACCAATTCAAATACTCTTTAACATCATCATACATGAAAGGAGGTTGAGGGTGCAGTATTACCGTGTCCAAATAGATGATTAGATCAACAAACTCCAATTGTGTTTTATTGAGAGTAGACACATACGACCCAACAATCATCTTAAAGAAGTTTTCAAGCTTCTCTGGGGATCCACCCAGCCCAAACTACAAACTCATAATATATGCTCTACCATGTCGAGCCGTGTCTCTTAAAATAGGGACCCTTCAATTTTAGAAAAGTCTTTGATATCCAAAAAAAAATTAAATATCCCCCGAGACACAAACTATACTTAGGCTTAAGTATTAAATATTATGGGTTATGTGATTAAAAAACAAAATAAAACTGATTTTTAAGATTCCCGAAGGTTTAAGTCTTTACAGACTCCAACACTCTGCCATACCCTGTATCGCATCCATATCCTTCGTCGCATATCCCATAATAAATAAACATAAGGCAAAGACCGAACCTGAATGGGTTATTAACTACTTCTAAAAATAAACCTGTGTCCATTGCAATCGCATGATCTGCTATTATATAGGTCCATGCTTCCATTGCGATATGCGATAAAGCCCGGACTCGATGGGATAATTAAAACAATTCATACATTCCTCGCATCTGTGGCTATCGTAATAAACCACAAAAGCTTAAGTCCTACCTCTTGCCTTTTGCGATTTCGATTAGACTGGATGCGACTGGATTATAAAATCCATTCCACAAATCCCTGTGTTTAGAGCTATTGCATTTCCAAAGTCCATAATCATGCCTAACGTCGATAGCAATATGTGATAAGGCCTAGACCCGCTGGGATTATTCACTGCAATTTATATTAATATCGCATCTGGAGCTTATATAGCAATCACAAAGTTCTAAAAATCATGCCTCATGCTAATGGAGATTGCGATATGATTCCGATTTCCAATTGCAATATGATGTCAACAGTGACATTAGTTCCACATCATCGGCCACGTCACTTGTCACCTACGACGTCATCCGCCATGTCATCTGCCACGCACCTTCCATGTCACATCATGACATCATTCGTGATGTCACTACCATGTCACCCTGGGACCCCGCAATCACAAGTTTCATAGGGACACGACTTATAACAATTCCTTAACCCCAACCAATTTGTGATTGCAATAGCTAGACCCGATGGGATTAGTCATTCCAACTTATAAATGCCCCACGCCCATGCAATCACAAGAATCACAGTCTCAATCCTTCCTATGCCGATTGCGATTTGCGATAAGCCCCAGACCCGATAAGAATTACATGTCAATTGATAAAAATATCATGTCCCCGACTATCACAGAAGTCACAGAACTTAATTCATTCATGCCTTCTCCACCCATTCCAATTGCAATTGCGATGTGATTTAAGGACCCCTTTGGATTTTATTTGGAATACTCGTGGTCTAATTCGATTGCGATTTTTCTGAGTTTTTCCCCTGATTATAATCCATTTGCAATTGTTTATGATCTGCCCCAAACTCTGATTTCCAATTGCGATAAGCTGTAAAGTCCACCTCCTCACTCTGAATTCATCTCCATGATGTCTATGTTGGGATTTATTGCACTCTACATTTTTCTTGATTTCCTGCAAAACATGATTTGTTTCAAATAAAACTCTCTTGTCAATTTCATTTATTTGCAGCTTATCAATTTCTATTTTTCTTGTTTAGGTTCATGACAGAAGAGAACAACTATGCTGACAAGCAACAGTTCAGCTCAAACATACATAAAAGCATCGAGATAATCCGATGGAACAAACAAAGCTGATAAAGACAACAAATCACATTCATAAATTTCCACCAAAAAACTGTTTTTCTTTAAACATTTTTGAAGGGATTTGTTTAAATGCCCTCAATGCTCTGCATAATAGATTCAGTGGTTTTCTTCTAATTAAGCTTACTTGTTGTATCAAATAATGGTATGGGAAGTTTAGGAAGACAAGCTTAAGAAATCTTGCACTATTTTACTTTCATCGTTTTCTCAATAAAATGACTGGAACATTTTAAGGAATTTTCATAAAGAACTTTGAAAAGTTGCACTATTGTACTCCTGGAATCATATTTGTGAGAAATAGTAAATTGCTTCTATTTCTTTTATGAGTTGAGCAATGTGCATTTGGTATTTCTATCTTTGTGCCTTTGTTTTGTTCATAAATAAATAATGAATTTATCTTTTTAGATTTCTTATTACATGGTATTTCTACTGTTCTCTGCAATTCATGAATTCTTGAAGGCTCTAGTGTATAAAGGATTTAGAGTTGTAGGATAGAGAAGGAAACTCAGATATGAAGGATTATTGAGGATTTTTATTTTTCACTTTGAATTATGTTTTGATGAGCAGAGTTCATACTATTACATCTCTAGTTTTAAAAGCAAAAGTTCAAGCATTGTAAAAGACTATTGGAGACTAGAGCCTAAGAAATGCATTTAATAAATTGGTATTTTTAACACTATTTTTTAAATAATAGTTTCATTTTATAATGGTAGGAATGTGTCATTTTATTCATATTTGTGCACTATTTTCGGTATGAGTAATTTGTCTCAAACATATGTTATTATTTATCTCTGCTCTTATGTGTTGAATTCTGACTTAAAAACACTTAGAAATCCGTCTTTTAATATCGATTTACAAATAATGATATGCTATGAACTATTTCCTCACATTCTTGTTTAATTATTTGAATTATTGATTTAACAATCAATATCATTTTGTGAACTAATTCCTAAATGTTATCAGTTGATTGTTTCAGTTAAGAGGTGTCTGAATATAATATGTTTTGGTATTCATAATGTCAGTTCATTGAAATATTTCGTTAGCTTGAAATTCATTATAATCCAGACATATTTAAATCCCAAATTATTTAAATATCTTGCTCTCGGTTGGGTTAGATCTATATTTGCCTAATCGAGATAGGATTAGGATTTTAGTTCCTTTTTCTTGCATTTTAGAATTATTTTGCATTTAGATTAATTCTACATTTCTAGAAGTCCTCTTTTGAGGCAAAACTTTAGATTGGTTTGGTTGTTCCACAAAAACAACTTAAGGATCATTCTTCTTGCCTGATTAGATTGAAAAATTGATCTGATGGCCCTAGCTATTAGTAATTAGAGATATATTTAAAGATGATAGTAGTTGGGATATGGTAATTGGACTTAATTGAACTAGTTGGAGTCACTACCCGAAACAGAAGAGGAGTTGTATTAAGGTCCAGACCGGGTGGATATACCCAATGTTGTTGCAGCGATTTTCGAGGCCTCAATAGGTCCTAACAAGCTTAAGCATTCTTTCCTAAAAGCCCACTGATTACTTTATTTTAAACATTTGAAAGAAATGGCTTTTGGATTGGCCTAGCTGAGACATACTAAAAGAACCTAGTTTATCTAGTCTCATTACCTCTAGCATTTAAGACAACATCTAGCATTATATTTTTGTCCCTTTACCTTTAGTTCTATATATTCTTCACATAAGCCAAATTAGCATTTAAAACAATTAAATTTCCAACAGAATCTCTTGCATTGTTAGAACTTGGGTTACTGCAATTGGGCTCAACTAGTGACGATTTCTCACCTTCATTTCTGCCACCAAAATACCCATCATTCAGATCATGGTCATGATCCTTTTTTTTGGACCCTTTAGATTTATATGTAGCCACACTACCATCAACTAGGCCCAGAGCTTGATTGTCCACATTCCCAATACTGATTGCTGCTTCTAAAATCCTTGGAGTCACAACAGGGTACTCTGCATGACATTACTTTTTTTTGAGTTTCCTCATATTTGAAATCATCATTGATGAAAGAGAAGCTTCCTTCAACATTGGTCTTTCCCAAATCTTGAAAGCCAACCTACTTGTGTAACTCAACAAAATCAGATGCCAAATTCTTTTTGCATGAACATGCTTTTGGCATTCTAGTTCTATAAAGGGATATGACTTTTGCAATGGTTATCAATGAAATATTGTGATTCATGTCAACAAGAGTAACATACTCTTCCTTTTTGACATCTACCAACCCCCTCATACTTGTAGAAATAGTTGAATATCCATCCACAAATACAAATTTAGCTATCTCTCTTAAGGATGTTTATGCAATGATATGTGTTGATCTTGGCTCGTTTCTTCTCGCATAAGCTTGATTTTTCATTCCGATACGAGAAATATTGGAGTCCTATGATATTTTATGAGGGTCAACCTGATTTCAATCGACCTATGATTCCTATCCCATTTGACTGAATTCAATTTCAAAACTTTCAGTATCCCCTGCCACAAGTAGTAGACTACCTCCTAAGTTTGATCCCCTGCCCAAAAAAGACCCAACCCTTCCACAATCATATCCAAATTTTCCATTTGGCAAGGAATTTGTACCAATCCTACCTTTAGCTTCACTATTGAGGCATCATTAAACAAACTCTCAACATTTGGGATCATCAACACATATTTGGAACTTTGGAGAGAGAGATCTCCTATAACAACTAGTAAATAGAATTCAAATAAATGTACAAAAGAAAACACATGAGAAAAAAATGATTGTAATCGTTAATTTAAAATTTATAAAAATTTTCTCAACCAATGGATCTGTTGGTGAGAGAAAATGAATACCAATATCAGAATTGACACCGAGTGTAAAATATAAGGGATTGCCACCCTACATGGGTAAATAAAAATAAGCCATTGTATAATCAATAAATGTCATAATTATTCAAAATTATTTTGGTACCTATGGATGCATTGTAGAGGAAACACTATAAAATACTTCTCTTTATTACCTTCTTTTGAAATACGAGCTCCCTTCTCCGATATTCATGGACAACAAATTCTTGCTTGAGTTAATAACTCCCCCATATTAGAAACAATATCAACAAATTCTTACCAAAATGTTCTAAGTTCTAAGAATAGTGCAGGAATCAAATGATTGCTACCTGAACTCAAATTGGGCTTTCTCAATGGCTACGCAGTGTGGAGAAGGTTCCTTGTTAATAACTACTCCAACATTCAGACCTTTTCCGATGGAAACTTGCTCTGCATTGACTAAGAAATTAAACCTCAGGTCAAGTCTAGGGTGTTTCCTTTCTAGTACACTTTAGATTCCTGTGGCCTTGGAAGATATACTTGTATCGACGAACTAGATCACCAGTCAGAGACCATAATAGCCATCAATAAGTACAACTAAATTTCATCACCTTAATAAACGATTGAATATTGTAGCTTCAAAATAATGGTTACCACAAAGGGAATCTATCAAATTTAGTATATGGAATATTACTTCCCTTGCATCCCACCAGTCCACCATATTGTTGAAATTTTAGTAAAAGGGTAGGGTCCTAACAAGTTTGGAATGATTTCCTCAAAGCCCAGTAAATTCTTCTATATTTTAAACATTTGAAATAAATGTCTTTTGGATTGGCCCAAGTGAGACATGCTAAAAGAACCCAACTTATTTAGTCTAATTACCTCTGGCATTGAAGGGAAAACCAAGACAACATCTAGTCTTCTATTTCAGTCTCCATTGAAGCCTTTACCTTTAGTTATTTCTTCCCCTCACATCAATCGAATTAGCACTTAAAACAATTAAATTGTCAACAAAATCTCTTGTATTCTTAGAACTTGGGTTACTGCCTTTCGGCTCAACCAATGACAATTTCTCACCTCCATTTCTTCCACCAAAATACCCATCATTCAGATCATGGTCATGATCCTTTTCTGTGGTCCCTTTATATTTATTTTTATCCACACTACCATCAACTAGACCTAGATCTTAATTGTCCACATTCCGAGTTCCGACTGCTGCTTCTAAAATCCTCGGAGTCATAACAGAGCCCTCTACATGACATTCTTGTTTTTGAGTTTTCTCACATTTGACATCATCCTTGATGAAAGAGAAGTTTCCTTTAGCATTGGTATTCTCCAAATATTGAAAGCCCAGCTTCCTGTGCAACTCAAAAAAATCAAATTCCAAATGTTCTTTGCATGAAGATACTTTTGGCATTCCCGTTCTATAAAGGGATATGGATTTTGTAATGGTTATCAATGAAATATTGTGATTCTTATAAGAAAGAGTAACTGAATCTGCCCCTTGGACATCTACTAGCCCCCTTATAGCTATTATAGCACCATTTACCACTCTTGGTCGATTTTATGCTCTGGTTATGGCCTAGGGAAACCCTTCCTTTCCAGACTTGGTCCAAATTCTAAAGAACAATGTTTTACTTCCCATACGCTATTTTTCCTTGTATAAAATGCGTGTACACATGGGTTAGCCTATACCCAACCCACGTATATGTGTTAAAAAACTAAAAAATAAATAATCTCCTTAAATTTAGGCAGATTTTATGGGTTTTACCTGTTACTTACCTACTATAGCCCGTGGCCCAGCTATTTCCCAATTGAAAAAACTAATTTGGAGAAGTATAAATAAACCTCCATGGGAAGGCCTAAGAGGAAGAGAGATGAGATATTGATATTATAGTTGATTACATCCCTGATCAAGTCTGAAGAAATCCCTGTGCCTCATGCACTCCCAAGTTATAGGAAACCTTTGTTTCCTTCTTTGAGAGGTCCTTCATCCCTTTTATGACATCCTTGTGTATATTGATGGAGGAATATTGTTGAGGCATGGGCAGGATGAATCTAGAGGACGGTTCCACTTGGATCTGGAGGAAGACTCAGGTTGTAGTTTTCCACATTTCATTTATATTACATCAATAAAGAAATGTCGTTGAAAAGTGTGCAACAATAAATGCTTGTTGAGAATGCAACAAGATGATGGAGCTTAGTGGAAAGGATTCGCCTTCACTAAGTGGTCCCACGGGGAAGTTTTGGCCCAAAGTCTATTTTTAGACATATGGATCATGGTCTATGAATGCAGGATGTTGTTTATGGATGATTGGTCATGTTGGGAAAAATATATGGAATTCTATTTTTTGGATCACAGTGGTGTGATCAGAGTCTATTTTTAGATTGTCAGGTAAAAATAGAAACAGTCAAATATTATTAGCCCTTAGTAACATTTGGAATATAAACATTATCTTATTCTCTTGGAGCACTTCAGTTCAAGCTACGGATGTGGTAGATGCAGCTGCCAGAAGGAAATACATGGTTACCTATGGGTTGACTGAGCTATTGCATGAAGGACTTCAGTTAGAACTCAAGTGGTTGAGTTCTGTGGAGTTAGATGAGCAGTTAATGGAGTTGTGTTCAGTTTGAATTAGTTGAACTAGTTGTATTTAGTCTAACTGGCCAATAGACTAAGTGGAGTTGTGTGAATTAGTTTTAATTAATTCATTATTATTACTCATAATGCAACTGAAGAATACATCGGTTAACTCAGTGCATGGACAGTTCAGTGGAGACAAGTGTTAGAGGTAAGTGAAAGGGTGAGTTGTGACTATCAGTTGTGCATGAGATCTTGCACAATCAATGGATTGAGTATGCCCATGAGAATTGTGCAGTATGTGCCCAATATTATAGCCTGTGCTCACGTGATTTCTAGTGTGAGTGATTTTACAAGGTAAATAGAACTTGGAATGAGTTTGGATTCATTCATTCTCATGCAGGTATTGTGCAGTGGAGGCAGGCAAGTAGCGGTGGATATTTGAGCCAGCGATTGATTTAGATCTGAGCTGTATTGTGTGTAACAGGTGGAGTTAGTGCTCAATACTTGTGAAGAGTATTATACTATGTATTGTTACATGTTCTCAATCAATATAATATACAGATAGTTGGGGTTTTTAGCGAGATGCTTTCACTGGGAAAATACTATGTTGATATGTGTGATTGATGCTTCTATGTGCGCATGTTATTGTTTCTGCTTCTGTAAATTGATGATAAACGTAGAGGAGGTTATGTATTATGCATGTATTCCACAATTAGTGTATAATCGGGATAATCTATGTGAATATGTGTCATATTATTCAAAATTTCTACATGGTATCGGAGCTAGCTAATTTGTAGAAGAGATTTCTACATGATATTAGTGCGAAGTTGATCATCGGATCTATTATTCAGAAAGTGTTTACATTTTATTTCTTCACGCAGATTTTGTAATCGGACTAGGTAGCCTCTGGATTCATCCTTCTTTTGGAAGGTGAGATATCTGGTGAATGCCCATACAGTCGATCTCTGTATAAGAAATACTTTGTTCTCATGAATTTTAGATCAGAAGCGGTTGAGTTTTGAGCTAGTGGAATGGCGCTCAAGGATAAAACTCAGAAACATTAAGTGTGAGAATGGAGACAGTATGCCCCAATATCTCACGAAGTTCACCCAATGCCGGGATGAGCTGGGAAGTGTGGTGGTGACTGTCGATGATGAGGATGGTGAGTCTAACACTCCTTGGCCTTCCTAAGAGCTGGCATAGCTACCAAGACTCGGTGAATGGAAGGGAGAAAACTGCCAAATTGCGAACGACTATGGTCGGATTTGATGTAGGAGGAGATCAGACGGAGCACCAGAGACAGTTCTTCATCTATGCATGATGAGGAGAACTGTGCCTTAGCGAGTAAGGCAAAGAAGGGGAAGGGGAAGGTTTCTCTTTTTTAATCCAGTTCTTCCAATGATGGGAAGAAGGTTGACAAGTCAAAGGTGAGATGCTTTTGTTGTCATGAGTTGGGCCATTATGCTGCTAATTGCCCAAAGAAGGAGTCCAAGAAGGGATCTGGGGAAGGATCTGAAGGTGAGGCACTTGCTTCACAGTTTAAGTTGGATTTCACACTCTTCGCATGCATGGTTTCATCCATGATGGGAAGTGGTTGGTTTCTTAACAGTCGAGCTTCTTTCCACATGACCGATGACAAAAGTTTGTTCAGTAATATGGAGGAGAAAGATCTTCAGATACTCATAGGGATGGGTAATGATGAGAAGTATAGTGTCTTAGGTGTAGGCATGGTTATTTTTTAGAGGGAGCATGGAGCTCGCCTTACCTTGACCAATGTCAAGTATGTACCAGGACTAAAGAGAAACTT
>APFE031614312.1:99718-128649 GCA_000404065.3 Pinus taeda | reverse complement strand
GTGTTCAAGTATGGGGTTAGTACAGGGAGCTATAAGGATAGATTGTGATAGCCAAAGTGCAATTTTCTTGGCAAAGAACCCTGCTTACCATTCAAAGACAAAGCACATTGATGTCCAGTATCACTTTGTGATTTATATGATAGAAGACAAAAAGATGTTGCTGGTAAAGGTGGACAGTTTGACGAATACTGCAGATGCATTGACAAAATCTGTGAGCTCTGAGAAGTTCTCTTGGTGTAGAGAAACAATGGGTGTTAGAGGGCTAGATAAATGACTAATATCTCTTGTGGTCCCCTGTGGAAAGAAAACAACAAGTGAGAGAATGTTGCATTGTGTTATATTGTTTCCACAACTAGCCCATGTAGTTAGATAGGGGGTTAGGAGGGGGGCGAAGCCCCCCCCCTTCATTTGCCCAATTGCATAGCAAGGGGAGTCACACGAGGTTTGAGGGGTGCAAGTAACCCAACTCTGTTGGGTCCAGGGCAACACCCCAGAAAATTTTGGTTTTGGACCCTATGTTAGGTTGGGTAGACCTGCCTATGGTTTTGTGAATGATTTTCGCACATGGTTTTGGATGATGGTTTTCAGTCCAAGGTTTTGGACGCAATGGTTTTCAGTCCATGGTATTGAATGCTTTAGCATGTATAAATATGTATTGTAACTTTGAAAGGAATATAATGAAAAATCAAGCTGGTATTCCCGGTTTTGGGATCCATGGGAAAATCTCTGTGTATATGTGTTTTATGTGTTATACTCTCGCATTGTTTATTTTCTATGTTTTAGAATTTGTATGCAAGTAATTTCTGTATGGGATTAAAACCTACAACTGGAGTCTTATAATATTATTTAAGAGTCAACCTATTCCATTTGACTGCATTCACTCCCCAAATTTTCAGTATCTCCTACCGTAAGTCGTAGAATACCTCTTGAGTTCGATCCCCTACCCAAAAAAGACCCATCCCTTCCATAATCATTTCCAGATTTTCCATTTGGCAAGGCAGTTGTACCAATATTTCCTTTAGCTTCACTATCAATTTTCAAGTCATCATTAAACAAACTCTCAAACTTTGGTATCATCAACACATGTTGGGAACTTTGGAGAGAGAGATCTCTGATAATAACTAGTAAAGATCATTCAAACAACTGTACAAAAGAATAACACATGAAAAAAATAAAATAAAAAAACTATGGTTGTAATCATGGATTTAAACCTTGTAAAAGTTTTCTCAGCCAATGTATCGTTGGTGAGAGAAAATGAATACCAATAGCAGAAGTGTCACCAAGTGTAAAATCTAAGGGATTTCTACCTTGCATGGGTAAATAAAAATAATCCATTCTAGAATCAATAAATGTCATAATTATTGAAATAATTTGTTGAAAAGTGTGCAACAAGAAATGCTAAATTTAGAATGTACTAAAAATAGAACTTCTAAAACTAACACTTCTAGAAATAGCTGTTTGGCCATTGAGCATTTTGGCCACCTTGGGTGAGAGGTGAAATTGCTAAAAATAGAATCTTCTAAAAATAGCATTTCTGGGTCCCTTCCTCTTTTTACCAATCCCTGGTCTAACTTTAGGAAGTAAAAACTAATTTGGTCTTAGTAGCAGTTTAAAATATTAATTAATTAATCTCCATGAGTTAATTAATTATGGAAAATTAAACTTGAAGTCTTTGTGAGATCATGCAATTATTTTCTCCCTTGATTTAGGAATTTATCCCTTGATTAAAGGAGATAAGGTTCAGTTCTATAATGAGAGAATCCGTTGACTTAGTTTAACTTAGTCAAGTCTAGTTAGATTATTTTAACAAGTTGCTAAAATAATGAAATATAGTTTGTTAATGCTTGAATGTATGTGACAACTATTATTTCAGATAACTGAGTGTTCTCGCATGGATAACTGATGCATGCCAGTTCAGATAGAGACACAGTTGAGATCAGATGAGGGACAATGTACTATCAGATGCTTGGATGTTTCTAGTAAGTATTCCTTGCATGGAGAAGGATCTATTTCCAAGAGAAATACGTATTATAGGAGATTGGAGGACTTGTGGCCTATATATTGAGGCATAGGTAGTCCATGATCTTCATCTTCTGATAACAGAGAGAGGAGGACAACTATTGAGCTGATTCTTTTTGTATGTTGTTGAGGATCTCCACTTGATTGATAATACAGAGTTGGTGTTCTCTGCTAGTGCTTTCCCCAGTGATATATTTTGTGTTATGTGATTGATTCCTTCTTATATGTGTTCATGCTTGATGTTGCTCATGGTTGAATAGCTTCTGCAAAGTTTATGATAGACATAGATCTGTCTATTGTTGAGCATGAGATCAATATATACAACAATGCTAAACATGTCTACCAAAGGCTTCGACCATTCCACTCCCGCAAAATGGTAGCCATTAAGACTGAGGTGGAAATGTTTTTGCATGTTGGTTTCGTTTATCTGATTCCCTTAACATAATGGGTTTCCAATCTGTTTCCTGTCGATAAGAAACAAGGAACCATCCGCGTATGTGTCGACTATCAGTACTTGAATGCTGTGTGTCTGAAGAATAATTATCTGACACTGTTCATTGACCAAATCATCGACGACTATGCTAGTTGCAAATCATTCTCATTCATGGATGGTTTCTCAGGTTACAACTAGATTGCCATAAAACTAAAAGACCAGCACAAAATTGCCTTTGTTTTCCCATGGGGAATCTTTGCTTATCGAAAAATCCCATTCGGTTTAAAGAATGTTGGAGCAAAATTTCAAAGGGCCACGGACTACGTATTTCATGAAATCAGACATATCATTCAATCTTACTTGGATGACCTTCCAGCCCATTCCAAGAAGAAAGCACAACACCTAGATCATTTAAGAGCCATCTTTTTTAGGTGTCGGTTCTATAACATACGTCTAAATCTGCATAAATGTTTTTTCTTTGTCGAGTCTCGACGCTTAGTTGGATTCATTGTATCCAAGTATGCGATTAGGGTTGATCCCAATAAGGTAAAGAAAATTACACAATTTCCCAAACCACAATCCATTCTACAGCTCCAGCGTTTGCAAGGGAAAGAAAACTTCTTACGAGGGTTCATCATGAACTATGCTGAGTTGATAAAATTCTTTATGCACCTACTTAATAAGGAAGTGTTGTATCTATGGGATGAGAAAGCTCAACAATCATTTGATGCCTTGAAAAAGGTGCTTATATCAGCCCCACTCCTTAGCGCTCTCAATTATGGGCACGACCTTCTTCTATACCTAGGCAGCCTCGCCATACTCTCGAGGAATGGTCTTGGTTCAAAATCATGATGAACAGAGTGAGAATGTGATATACTATCTGTCGAAAGGCCTGGCTAGGCCTAAACTCAGATATTCATATGTGGAAAAGTTGTCCTTGGCAGTTGTCTTTGTTGTCAACCGCTGCCAACATTACATACTACAGCAATAGAATACTGTCATCGCCTTGGAGAATCCCATGAGACACATTTTGTCTCGTCAAGTCATTGGAGGGAAATACTCCAAATGGATAGTGATCCTCCAACAATTTGATTTGGTTTTCACTACTGCCAAGGTGAAAAATTCCTTAGTCTTCGCCGAACTTTTGTCAAATCTTCCCATTGTCGATCCTAACAAGATAGCTCATGATCCTCTTCTGGATGAAGTTTTCTATCTTATCGACAGTACTGACGCTTGGTATGGTGACATTCTTTTCTACCTCCAAGCACAAAATTTCCTCCTTGAACTATCGTCCAATGACTGTCGTCACATCCGCCACTAAGTGTAGCACTATTTAGTGCTTAATGATATGTTATATTGTCGTGGTGCTAATACAGTTCTTCAACATTGCCTCACTCATGAGGAAGTGGAACACGTTTTAAATGACTTCCATTTTGGGGCATGTGGCGGTCAACATTTTGGCATATCTACTGCCTAGAAAATTTTGCGTGCAGGATACTACTGGCTAACCTTGTTCAAATATTGTATCAAGGTTATCCGACAGTGCCATATTTGTCAAGTGTTTACAAATAATATGCGCACTCCTACGGCCCTACTGCACCTGGTTATCTTCGTTGGCCCCTTTTCCAAATGGGGGATGGAATTTGTAACTTGCAACCACATTTCCTCTACTGGATACAACTATATTATCGTAGTTGTTGACTATTTCATGAAATGGGCCAAAGCCCTTCCCACCTTCTGAACCAATGGAGAAACCACAGTGCTATTTCTATTTAATCGGGTCATCTGTTGCTTCGGTGTGCTATGCACGATTGTTACAAACCATGGGTCTCATTTTTAGAATCACGTGATGTCTGACTTAACATCATTGCTCAATTTTCGCCAGGATCAATAATCCTCCTACTACCCCCAAGCTAATGGTCAAGTAGAGGCCATCAATGGTGTCTTAAAAACCATGATACGTAGGTTAGTAGGGAATCATAAAACCCACTGGCATCAAATGTTATATCCTGCATTGTGGGCATATCGAACTTCAGTTAAAACTGCTACATGCTTCACATCTTTTCAGCTAGCTTATGGCTTGGAAGTAGTTTTACCAATTGAGTGTCAGATTCCTTCGTTACAAGACACCATTGAACTCTTGCTTGGAACCACTGCCAAAGAAGAGCGCCTGCTATGCCTAAATCAACTAGATGAAACCCGTCGATATTCTAAATTAGCACTCCAAGCCCACAAGTGTCGGGTCAAAGCCCAGTACGACAAAAAGGTCAAGCCTCATTCTTACCGAGAGGGAGATCTTGTTTTACTCTATGATAAAAGAACGTGACCTCTTGGGGGAAGGAACACTTCAACCCTTATGGCTCGGTCCACGTCATCAAGAAAACTCTCTCAAAAGGGGCATATGAACTTCACGACTAGGAAGGAGTCCCATTTGCTGAGCCCCGAAATGGGCTCTATGTGAAAAATCATTATGCCTAGTACTGCACTATGCATGTGCTTTGTAATTTTATGTATTTATAAGTTTTTCTTCTTTTTGATGGGACTGGATTTTTGGTATTTCTTGAAGTATTTGTCTCATAAATATTTCTCATTATGTAGATGTCTTCATTGCCCTTAGCATATGTAGGATATGCGGATGGTGCCAGTCGTCACACATGGCACATTGCATCAGCTTCTTGGGTCATTTACACACCTAAGTCAAAAATATTTTGCTCTGGGGGAGTATTTCTTGGTACTACCACCAACCATATTGCTAAGTACATGTCCATAATTTCACTTCTCATTGAAGCGTCATCAAGGGACATCTCCAATCTGGTGGTTAGGTTAGACTCTCAGCTTGTTGTTATACAATTGAAAAATCATTATCACATTTGTAATCTAATCTTGTTACATAATTATTAAGGGTACAACTCTTGGAACGTCAATTTGAGGTTATCACATATGAACACATTCCTAGAGAATTTAATATAGTTCTTGATTCATTGGAAAACTATGTAGTAGGTTGGCATCTATCTCATTCACTATAGATACATGTATGAAAGGAAATATTTACGCAGTTAAAAATTTACAAAAACACTTAAAAAATTTACATCATAAAAAACCAAAATATCTTTGTACATATCTCTCTCTCTCTCTCTCTCTCTCTCTTTCTCTTCTCTCTCTCTCTCTCTCTCTATATATATATATATATATATATATATTATATATATATATATATATATATCTATATATCTATAGTATTAGATAGATATATAGATATTATATATATATATATATATATATATATATATATATATATATATATATATATATTATATATATATCGAATCCAGTCTTTTACACCATAAAATTTCCAAAACTTGGGTGTTTTAAGTAAAAAATGGCTACTAAGCCTAGCTATAAACACCCACTGGCTATACCACACATCTGCTAATAGGGCCTACTACTCATGAAAAGATAACACTGCTCTAACTATCCTCCGAAGAGGAACCAAAAACTGCTCAGGCACACCAACTGTGTGTCGTTTCATATGAGCAGGGATCTCCCTCATAGGAAAGGGGGCACACCCATGCTCAAGCCCTCCAAGTTCCTCTGAACCTTGTGAATAATCTCAGCATCACCCATCCTTCGGGTAGTTGGCCGCCTCACCTCACTTGGCGAGGCTCGTCTGCAGGTTGTACTGGGGCCACATCTGTGTCAAGCAAAAATCTTCATGTCAGTATTTGTTCACCCATAAAATCAACAAAATCATAACATAAACATTCAAAAGCTTAAAAATAATTTAAGTATTCTAAAAAATTAATCTTACCTTGAGGCCCCCAGTTTGTACCAAGCGAAAAAATCAAGTCAGGGTCACCCATTAAGTCCATGCCCTCGTAGGCATAGTTGTCAATCATCACAATCTGGCCACTAAGCCATTCGAAGAAATCTTCTTCGAAAAAATGTCAGATAGGTCCTCCTCTTGTGCAAGGATCAAGTGTTGCCCATCACCTTTGTCTAGGATCCCTTGGATTGAGGGGACCTAAGCCCATCCGTGGGCACATAACTGGCAGCCTTTCATGTATGAAGGAGACAATGAGAGTGCCATACCCAAAAATTTGTTGGGTCTGAGTCTTGCATGCAGTCAACTCTACCTTCAACTAATGAATCACTGCCTTGCACAAGTTGAATTCTGTAGCTAGACACAATCAATTGCAAGCAATAGTTGGGCCTTTATCACCACATGGGGATGCTTTGACCTCGTCAAGTGCACAATCATCCATAAAATGGTCGTCATAGATCTTGATCTAATCCTCTCTATAGGGGCTTTGTTGCTAACGAGTCCACTCTCATGGATGCAGTAAGCTTGAACCAGCTCTAGGGTGGATCCAAGATCATGCCTACCCCCAGTTAGGTTTCCCCATGATCCTCTACACGACAAACCTGTCAAGAAATATATATCATCTTGGCCAATGGCCAACTCATGATCCCCAATCCTAAACAACTATTCATGTTCATCCCAACACTGAATAATCTAGCCCAAAAGGTCCTCATGACCTTTCATCAATTCCAACTGTGCATACATCATCAACCCATAATGGCACAATGCAAGTATTTAAGTAGGATCATTTTGCATCAGCAATTATTGTTGGTCATGGGCCCGTTCTCTCCATAGACTAGTCATAATGGCTCAAAACCTGCACAAATCAACCAAAAATCAGGAAAATGGGGAAATACCTCATTAAATCACTGCCTGGGGTTTTGGGGTGTGACTGCATGCACTAACTCCCCCTCTAGTGAAAAAAAGGGAGGATTAACGCCCTCCACCAGGTCGTCAAGGGCGTTTACTACTTCCTACAGGCCTGGTAGGGGGCGTTAGGTGCAATTAATGAACTAGGGTTCCCTATATCTCCAAAAAAAACCCCAAAAGCAGCTAAAATTGATTGAATAATGCAAGATCATGGTTTTGGCATCTAACTGGGACTGACGGCATGTCGAATGGTCCCCTTGATCTCCCGCAATCATCCATGGAAAATCTGCTCATCTTTATCTCCAAAACACTCTCACAGCTCTCAAATGATGCAAATGGTGAAAGTGGAGGCTCAAGAACTCCCTTATAGTCCATTTCCAATGATATTTATCATGTGCCATGACCCCATATTGATATAAATTGCTCATGTTTTGATGAAAGAATTTTCAGGATTGAACGATAGAAATGACCATGTTCGATTCTCAATGAGTGCTTTCTTTTATGGAATGTTTTCTCACTCTAAAACTAAAAAATACTTGAGTGTTTCATCATCAGGCTTATTAAACACTTATGAAAATGGTCCGACCAACTCTTTTTCCCTCTTTTTCTAGCTTACTAAACTGAAAAAGATCAACTGAGCATTCTCTTTTGGGACTTTTTTCTTGCTCATAAAATCGAGAAAACCTCGAGTTCCTTTTTCACGCTCATTAAAAACTTACAAAGAAACTTCAAGCATTCTTTTTAGGAACTTTTCTCGCTTGCTAAATTGAAAAAACCTCGAGTTTTCATCATTGGGCTCGTTAAACACTTACGATGACGATATGAGCGCTTTCTTTTTTGGGACTATTTCTTGCCCTTAAATCGAAAAATCCCCAAGTTTTTCCCTCATTCGGGCTCGTTAAATCTATGAAGAAGGAATGAGCAGTTATTTTACCTCTTTTTCCTCTCTCACTAAACTGAGAAGGATACCTTGAGTATTCTTCACTTGACTCATTAAAATTTGATGAAGGTCTATCGGTTTTGTCGTCACGCGACTCATTAAAATTTCATGATGAATATCGATTTTACTCCATCTCCTCATACTTGTAACAAAATGGTGAAAACATCTATTGAGCATAGGTTTCTCTTTTTTTGGACTTAGTAGATTAACTTAGGGAAAAGGAACCATTCCGGGTATACTATTAAACCTTTGTCATACCCGGTTAAAAACTATGACAAAGGGACCACCTTGGAGTCATTCTTTACGACCTTTTCAAACTGTCGAAATATGAAAAGACCACCGAGTTGTCTTGTCTAGACTCATTAAATTATACATATGAGGAATAGATTCACTCTTTTTGCGATCCTTTTCAGACTCTTAAAACATGAAAATATCGACGAGTTTGCCTATATAGACTCATTAAAATAATTATATAGGGCATAGAGTCGCTCTTTTTATGGTCCTTTTCAGACTCTTAGAACATGAAAATATCGACGAGTTTACCCATCTGGAATCACTAAACTAACTAGATGGGGAAAGTGGAAAATACAATTGCATTATGTTTTGTATTTTGAAAAGCGTTTTTTGGCAGTTCACTCCCTTGAACATGGGACTCCCTCAAATAAACCTTCCTTGTGATGACCTCTCAATATGAATCTTACCATCCTATGAGTTTAGTCTATACACCCCAATGTTCTTGCATCTCTATATCCTAAAACTCGTTGGTGTTCATGAGTCTAGTGCTACATGGTTAAAACCATTGTCGTGCCTTCTATTTTTCAAGGGAAAATATTTATCTTCTATTTCATCAATCAAACCATCAAGCATATCCTATCATCATGCCCTCTGTCGCTTTGAGCCAACGCTCAAAAGATTCCTCAAAAAATAATCATTCTTGTCCCGTTTCATGTCGATTGATGTAGGACACCTTACTTCTTACCTCTCAACAGGTCTCTTCCTATCGACTTCAACACTCTATCTAGGAAGAAGACCCAGAAACACTTCCGTGCCTTGGTACTTGCAGATATCAGTGGTAGGCCACCTTGTGTTTGGTTAGGGGTTTTCATTATTGGCTCTTGGTTAAACGATTCTACAAGTGTTCGATGAGAAAAAAATTATTTTCACTTGCTAGATTGTATTGTGCATCATGGTGAACATCACCATTATTGGTGGTCATCCTTTCTTTTGTTAACAGTCTCCATTATATACTGGTAATTAGATGATTTCGTGCATGTTCAAAATCAATGCCTATATTCACATGTATCGACCTATGCTGTTGCGGTGAAGTGGAAATCAAGACCTTGGGTAGAGGATTGCATCACTCAGCCTTTTTGCCTCTCCCAAGTTGGTTTATTTTTTTTGGAGACAACTCATCGGAATGATCCTATTATGACATAGGTTCCACATTGTGCTAATCGGCGGCTAGCATCATCATATCTCTTTTATGAGAAAATCACTCTGACATAGCTACTGAGCATGGGAATGCCCGACTCAGGGCATGATTTTAGTTGCTATATATATATATGTGTGTGTGTGTGTGTGTGTGTGTGTGTTGTATCAGGTTTCTCGTACTGCCCGAAGCTCTGATCCTCTCCCTCTTTTTTCCAAAGAAAAGGATAGTTAAATATAAATTATTTCAGCCATCGTCACAGCCTCTGATCTCACACTTTAGGGGGCATCTGTTATACAAGAAAATGACCTCCTCATCAGCTCAGAGGAGAAAGACATGATGACTGAAGGACTGACCAAGTTCACAAGCCCAGTTGTCAAGCTAACGCTATTGAAACACTAGCAACCTTCTTTATAAAGCTTCCTAGCAAGGCTAAGGGTGCATTAGTGCACAAAGTAACTCTGTTTGTTACATTAAGAAGAGTGTTAGTGAACCATAATGAGTTTATATGGGTCAAAGGAACGAGTTGACTGAGAAAATATCCCTAGATTCTCTCCTATGTCAACTCATAAAAGTAGGGAAACATTAGAACTCAACCTGTTTTGGGGAATTACTAATTCCTAATGGAGTATGCAAATGGGAAAGAGCACAAAGGCATGGAAACATAACTTCTTTTGCCTAATGGAATTCATGAAGGGCTTGGAAACCCTATCCTCACATGCTATATATGTAAGGCTAGGGCCATTGTGAAAGGGGTCGAACCATTTGAAAGGATTGTCTATTTGATTGTTAAGTAGAGTCTCATACTAAGGCATCATAAGAGGTTAAGAAGGGAGAGAGAGAGAGAGAGGAGATGGAGGGGTAAGGGAAGGTTGATGCAACTCATGGTTGTAATCACTCTTTCTACATCAATATAGATCTGTAATTGTGTTTTCCACTCTGAGATGTTGATAGTATGACTTGTTTGTATGTTTATTCAATATCATTAGCATGAGTGGCTTAGATATATGAAACTAGATATCTTTATATGTTCATGCATTGTTTATAAAGGTTTTATGCTGTGATATTATGCTTGTCTTTTCTATGTGAAGGTTTTGATCTGGAGCTAGCTCAAGGGTCTTCCGCCTAGCTACATTGCGCTCTCCAACAACACCACACTAAGGCTCGACGTAATAATTCCTTCTCGCTTTCATATTCATTTGTTAAGCATAAATATGCATGCATTTTTGTGACAACTGTAGCTAATTTGACAATCTACCAATGATCTTGGGAAGATCATTGAGGGTTTCTACATCACCAAACACCCGTGTATTAATCCCTATAGTAATGTCACACCAATAGACCCTGATTTCTATGAAGTCCTCAAACAAGTACCCATCCCCCACCCTAGCATCCTTGTTGAGCTGGAGGATTTCTTTTTAAAGAGAGAGAACTCTGGGAGGGGAAACACCATGAATGATTTTCTAGGCAATGGCTATGTAGCAGGATATAAATTGGGAATAACCCTTAGGCTCTTGTCTTTTCCTAGCAACAACATCACAGTCAAACATATGATTCCTCTATTTGTTGGAAGCCACCAAACTGACACCTAGGCACTCAAATTCATCCACATGAGTGTACACAAACAAAAATAACAACAAGGAGTAATAGCTGAAATAGGAGGTGGTGGGGAAACAATGCAACTAGAATCTTAAGGCCTCAACTAGGTAAGCGGGGATATCAAACAAATGGTTAAGTTGTAGCATTTTCCTTAGAAACACTTGAGAGGATTTAGAGGCTATAATTGCATCATCATCCCCAAATAGATGACCAATTAGGGATAGAATAGGATGAATAGGATATTCAAATAGGGTTATAGGAAAATTTCTAGCAATAGGCAGAGATTGCAGGCTAGGGCCTAGGACCATTTGCAAAAAGGATTGATGCTCATCAATTGGAAGGGTCATGTAATAAGAGACCAGTGTGGTTCATTGAACTATTGGGATTTAGGGGAGATTGGGTAGACTAGGGACTTTCGAATTAGCTTTGGGGTCACCTTAAGGATTTTGACCTTGGTTGAGGAGACAAAACCATTTTTCTCATATATATGTTGTTGCTATCCAGGAGACAAACTCAGGAAAATGGTGCACTAAGGGTGCAATCTGGTGGTATAGGCCTGAGTTGACTGCCTGAAATGGGTCTTCCCCTCTGATGTGTCTACCATACAGGTTGAATCACAAGTCTGCAAGGTGGTAGGCACTAGAGGGGTCTGCAATTTGCACCTCAATTTTTTCCTGATTGCATGCTTGGTATCAAGTGTGATGGGATTGGTATGGTTCTTGGATAGTGGTGCGTCTTTTCACATGACAGGAGATCGAGATTTGTTTTCTGATCTAGATGAGAAAGATCTTGGAGTGCACATCGAGATGTGCGATGATGGTAGATACAGTGCGACCGGTATTGGTACCATTTCCTTTGAGAGGGAGTCTGGTAAACCCTTCATATTGAAGGAAGTGATACATGTTCTAGGATTGAAGAAGAATCTTATCTCTGTGGCAATGTTAGAAGACAAGGGATATGATGTTGTTTTCAGCAAGGGAAAGGCTTTCCTGCGCAGTAAGACAATTGGAGAAACCTGGAAGATAGGGGTTCGAGTTAAGAACCTTTATCAGTTGCATGTGGATGGCTGTGAAGCAATGGCATGCAAGGCAAAAAGAGTGGTGAGCCGGGATGATGGCAAGCTATGGCACTGGCGATTGGTTCACCTTCACCACGGAGCCTTGAAGATACTACAGCAGATTTCTACTGGGCTTCCTAAAGGCACTCTTACACATTCAGATCAGTGCAAGGGGTGTACTTTGGGAAAATTTGTGAAAGCCACCTTTCACGAGAAGGATAGTCATGCCACGACGATCCTTGAGAGAATTCACACAAACGTGTGTGGACCTTTCTCAGTAGCTTCGATAGCAAAGCACATGTACTATGTGATCTTTGTTGATGATTTCTCTCGAAAGTGCTAGATCTTCTTCATGCAGAAGAAGAGCGAGACATACTCAAAGTTCTATGAGTTCAAAGCACTGGTCGAGAAGGAATCAGGGAAGGAAGGTGAAGGCTCTTAGGAATGACAATGGTGGTGAATTCATCTCTGGTGAGTTCAGGACTTCTGCAGCGCAGAAGGGATTCGAAGAGAGCTCATAGCTCCCATAACCCACAGCAGAACGGGGTTGCTGAGCGGAAGAACAGAACGATCGTGGGTGCTACACAAGCGATGTTGCATGATCAGAGCCTACCCATTCACTTGTGGGCGGAGGCATGCAATACTGCAGTATATGTGCAGAACTGTTGTCCTCACAAGATACTTGGCATGAGTACAGCTGAGGAGGCTTATTCTGGTAAGAGGCCTGATATTTCCCATTTGAGGATTTTTGTTTCTCCTGTTTACATGCTTGTGATGAAGGATGCCAGGAAGAAGCTGGAGCCGACCGCAGAGGTTGGGATATTTGTGGGGTACACTAATACGCCCCAAAACTATCGTGTGTATTTGCCAGACAGTTGCAAGACTGTTGTGCGAAGGGATATAAAATTTCAGGAGGAGAAAGCCATGAAGTGTTCACTTGAGAGGGAGCCACACTTGCATGCAGATGAGGAGATATTAGTTCCTAAGGATGAGCTTCAGGATGTCGATCAGCCACAAGATGAAGTTCATGGAGTGGAAGAGACCACTCATGTAGCGCCAACCATCAAAGGGCGAAAGCGCACTACAGAAGCTGAGCGACTAGCTCAAGATGCATAGAAGGTTGTAGGACCACCTACAGCACAGCGCAGACAAAGGCAGTCACGTCATCGATACACTGGATACATGGCTCTTGTGAGAAAATGTGTCACGACTGAGCCATCCTCTTTCGAGGAAGCTATGGAGGATCCCTCATGAGTAGATGCCATGGTGGAAGAGAATGATTCGATTGTCAGAAATAGTGCATGGGAGATTGTCCCAAGACCAGAGGGGAAATCAGTGGTGGGTTCGAGATGGATCTATAAAGTGATGCAGATGGGGTGGCACATCCATCAAATGGATGTGAAGACTGCATTCCTTCCTAGAGGTTGGAGGAAGGGGGATGCTACTTCAGCGGAGGTAGTGGATGCCTCTGTTTATCGACAGTTGGTGGAGTCGCATGTGTGCAGGCTCAAGAGAGGCACATTGAGATATGGATCGTGGTATAGATAGGAGGATGAGGTGAAGCTATGTGGCTTCATGGATGCATATTGGGTAGGGAGCCCAACGGACGACATCAGGTACCATCATATTAGAGATTGTGTGCAGCGGAGAATCATGTTACTTTCATATATTCCCACGGAGGATCAGGATGTTGATATCTTGACGAAGGCGCTTACTAGGAGAAAATTTGAATACCACAGAGACAGGATAGGGGTTGTAGACAATCCATATCTTGTTGAGAGGGAGTGTTGAAAATGCAACAAGATGATGGAGCTTAGTGAAAACAAATCGCCTTCACTAAGTGTGCCCGCAGGCTATTTTTGGTGCAAAGTCTATTTTTAGACATATGGATCATGGTCTATGAGTTGCAGGATTATATTTATGGATGATTGGTCATGTTGGTAAAAATAGATGGACCTCTATTTTTAGACATATGGGCGGAGTCTATTTTTAGACTGCCAGTCTCAAAATAGAGTAGTCGAGTATTATTAGCTCTTAATAATATTTGGACTATAAACATTATCTTATTCTCTTGGAGCACTTTAGTTCGAGCTACGGATGTGGAACATGAAACTGCTAGAAGGAAATACGCTTTTCTTATGGGTTGGTTGAGCTATTGCATGAAGGACTTCAGTTAGAACTCAAGTGATTGAGTTTTGGTGGAGTTGAATGAGGAGTTGATGGAGTTGTGTTCAGTTTGACTTAGTTGAACTAGTTGTATTTAGTCTAACTAACAAATACACTAGTGATGAGTGATGTGAATTAGTTATTAATTAATTCACTAATTATTAACTGATGAATCAACTAAGGAATACATTAGTTAACTCAGTGCATGGAAAGTTCAGTGGAGACAAGTGTTAGAGATGAGTGAAAGGGCAAGACAGTTGTCAGTTGTGACTATAGTTGTGCATGTGATTTTCACAATCAATGGATTGAGTATTTCCAATGAGAATTGCATGGTATAGGAAAAGGGAATACGAATTTGGAGCTGATTCTCATCTATTCTCATGCAGGATTGTGTAGTGGATGTAGGCAAGCAGTGGAGGAGATTTGAACCTGTGATTAATTCAGATTTGAGCTAGTTTGTGTGTAACAGGTGGAGATAATACTGAGTACTTGTGAGGAGTATTGTAATATGTATTGTTACATGTTCTCAATCAATATAATATATAGATAGTTGAGGGTTTTTCAGCTACATGCTTTCCCCGTGATATATTGTGTTGATATGCGTGATTGATGCTTCAATGTGCGCATGTGATTGTATCTTAATTCCGCTAAATTGATGATCAACGTAGAGGAGGTTATGTATTATGCATGATTCCGCAAATAGTGTATAATCAGGATAATAGTTGTGAATAAGTGTCATATTATTCAAAATTTCTATAGAAATCTGGGTGTGAAAGCCAAATATTTTCAAATCTAAAAGGTCGGTTTCTTGGGGTGCCTATACCCTTGATCTCCATTTGAACTGGCCAATGATCTGAGCCTTTAAAAGGTAGAATTTTTGTAATTATTTCCTTGTTTAAAAGCATAAGATCCTCTGAGATCATAAATATGTCTAGCTTGGAGGCTACCTGGGAATCCCCTCCGCTACCTGGGAATCCCCTCCTCTTTTATTATTCCATGTGCAGAGGCCATTGTTCGTCTCAATCTCCACAAGCTTCATGTTTTCTGAAAAGTCTTGGAAGGATGAGGAATCTTTGTTTAGAGCTCTTGTGACCCATTTTTCTTCGAGAGGGATCTGATCATATTGAAGTCTCCTCCAATGATCCATGGTCCCCTTCATGCCTGGCCGGTAGATCCACCAAGGATTCTATAAATCTAATTTTGTCATCTAGTCTTTGAGTCCATAAACATTCGTAACTAGAAAAGTATTCTTGTATCCTACCGGCTATATGACCACTGATAAGTAATTCCTAGATGCATCCGCATCTATTATTCAAATCTTCATTGGGTTCCAGAGGGTAAGGATACCTCCCGCTGTGTTTTCCGCTTTGACTTCAAGAAACTCAAATCTGCTGAGCCATTTACTATGAATTTGTTTTAACTTTTGAATAGAGCATTTCATTTCCTGGACAAAAATTATATTCGGGGTGGATTGCTTCATTCTGTTATTCAAAATTCTCTGTTTTCTCTTGCTTCCTAGAGCTTTGATATTCCAAGTTGTGAACTTCATGATCAAAGATTAGTAAAGGAGTAACTGGTTAGATCTTTCATCTTACCTGAGTCTACCATGAGTTTTCCGCATTCCATCAGGAGCTCGTTCTACTTTTTCCTTCCTCTTTTCTTTCAGGATATCTCGGTGCAAGCCCCAAAGTTATTTTAACTACTTTCACTCCTTCATTCCTCTGTTTATCAGTGTTGTTTACTTCCTCCAAACCTTGACCTGAGATTTCCACAGGAATAACTGTTGAATTCTGATGATCTCTTCTTGTGGTATTGATTCTACCCCACTTGTAGTTCCCTGATGTAAGAAGCCTTCTAGATCTAGGTTTTCTCTATCCAGAATATCCTGTAGCTCATTGTCGTCCATTTCCATCTCACTCTGGTTCATCTCCTAATCCATTTCCAGTTCTGAAGCACACATTATTTTTCCCTTCTGTTTTTCATTTTCCTGCGTTTGTTCACTATTTTCTTCACTTTCCTTCCTTTCAAATCCTTCCTTCATCACTTAATCCTCTCCTATTGTTTCTTCTTCCTCTTCAAGAACTTGGAACTGATTTCGACTAGCCTTCTGACCTCCCACTTGGTGTTGTTTTGGCCCTTTTATGCTGTCTTTTCCTTTATGAACTACTTTTTGAAAACTGTCTGTATCTTTCGTTGTGTTATTGTTTGCTTTGTTTTCTGCTTTGTTGAGAGGATAGTCTCTTAAAAGGTGCATGTGTTCATGGCAGCTATGACATCTAAATGGAATATGCTCGTAGTCTACTGTCTGTACCCATTCTTCATCCAAGACCTCCAAGATAACTTCATCGAGGAGAGCTCCAGATAGATCCATCTCCACGCAGATCCTAGCAAAGGATGTATATTTTCTCCTTATAGTGGCTTCAGCAACTTTGACAAACCTCCCTAATTTATTGCCTATGGCAGCTAGTGACTCTATTTGCCAATAATCAAGAGGTAGAGAGAAGAGTCTTACCCATACCGGCACTGAAGTGAAGGTTTCCTTCTCCAGAACAAAATTCATTTTCCATGGCCTCATATAGAGCCTTGTTGCTGCATAGAAGTAGGGTCTACCTTCAAACGCTCTGTCTTTATCCTCAATGTTGGTGAACACCACAGTAAAGAAACCCTTGGACCCTAGATGAAGATAAATGCTTTCTTTGGGTTTCAAATGGTATATGATCCAAGATTGTAACTCTTTTTCTGTGGGCCATAGTCCCATGAATTTGCATATGATTGCATAGGTCTGCATGTGCTCCCTGTGCGCCTGCAGCTCAGGATTATTCAATACTACTCTTGGAGTGAATTCCGTCTTGGGTTTACATGGTCCCTTTCTATTTTTGTCTTTTATTCCTTGTTTTTTGGCCCTTTCGTCCTTGTCTTTTGTGCTATCATCCTCCGTTGATGTGGGTTCCTCTGCTTCCTCTTCCTAGTTTTTCCTTCCATCCTCCGCATTTCTCCTGCCATTATCCGGAGGGTTTTTTGTTATTATTGAGCACTACTGCTTTGTAGGAGGGGGTGGAGCCCCCTCCTCTGTTCCCATCCATGGAAAAAATCCTCGTCTCCGTGAAACCCTAGCTACTTCCGCTGTACCTCTGCCGCTCCTCCTCCTACTTTCTCTTGTACTCACTAGGCATTCCTTTTACTAATTTTATCACCTTAGGGTCTTGGTTTGTACCAATATTGCAATCTTCCACATGTTCTTCTAGCTCTTCCTCAATAGGTTTGGAAACCACATGATTTGGGTTAAACAACCTTTCTAATGCGACCAATCCCTTAGGGATGGTGTTTCCATTCAATTATAAAATATTGTGTCCAGCAATAGTTTCTCCCCAACTGACTTGTTGTTCATATATTACTTCCTCATCCTCCTAGTCAATCACCGATTTAGAAAATTCCTAAATAACCTCCATGAAGTCTTTAATTTTTTTTTCATCTTCAAACACCTACCAATGTTTGACATATGACATTGAAGGTCTGCACCTGACTTCAATTTCTTATCCGAATAATGGGTTTTGAGGAGGCTTGAAGTTACTACCATCTACGGCCAAGGATTCATCCATCTGATTTATGTCTCTGGGTAAAAATTGGATATTGAAGGCTAAGAATAAACTATTAATGATGTCCCATACCTCATTTCAGTAAACCTTCAATCTTGGATGTTTGTCTTGGCATTTATTCCTGATTTGATTCACCACAACCTCTGAGTCACCAAACATTATCAAGCATCCAATTTTGAGATTCCTAGCAGCTTGCAGTCCTAACAACAAAGGCTCATACTCAGCAACATTATTAGTGGCTTCAAACTCTATCTTGAATGAAAGAGGAACCAGGTTGCCTTCTGGAGACACCAACAACACACATGTTCCATTTCCTTCTCTTGAATAAGGACCATCAAAGTATAACTTCCATACTTTATTACATTCTAGGGATTGTTTATTTAGCTGGACAAAACACTCCACCCACGTTTCATCCAGTATTAGATCATTTTCCTCTAATAGTAGACAGGAGAAATATTTCTCTTTACTAAACATAGGAGAATTATTTGAACAATCAATCATTGTAATTGTCTTTACAAATATTGATTCTCTATACATTTGTCTTTCTTCTCCACCGAACACAAGGATGGTAACATATGTTAAATGCAATTTGATAGATCCTCCAAACTTAGATCCCCATGACCTAGATAAGAGCATACCAAACCTTTCAGGGATATCAACAACCATAATGTCCATTACTACACTTTTTATAGGAATATGATCCAAATTGACCACCAAATATTTAATCATCCCCAAGCACTTCACTCTCTTGGAATCAAAATATTACAAGCCCTTTTATGGTTTTGTTATTTGTAGCCCCAATTGTTCCATCATAGACAATGGCATCAGATTGTGAGAAGCTCCTGAGTCAAACATACAATTATGTAAAAGAATTTCATGAATCACTAAAGTAACATAGAAAGGGGCAGTGGAAGAGTCTTGCTCCTAAACATGAGGTCTAAACACAACCATGGGCCTTTCTTCTTAGAGGTTTAGGCTATCTTTCATAGGAGATGTGGTAGGTGGACACATGAACTGAGATACCTAAGCTTTTTAATTTGGATGTTTCAATAATTCAGTTAAGGGGACAAATATTTTGACCTTCTCCAACTATTTTTGCAGATTAAAGGCAAGGGGAGTCCTATCAACTATGGAAACTCAACATGATCTTTCCTTATATCACAGGTGGGTTTGGATGATAAGGGTAAATCCTCTATTTTAGAAACTTCAAGTTTGTGAGGAATGGGATCCGAGGATACTTTCTTTATTGGTAAGACTTGGTCCAAAGGTTTCTTTCCCTTCTCAGCTGATTTGGGAGAATTTGAGGGAGGGGGATAATCATTTCGATACTTCATTTTTGAGCTTTTCCTGGAGGATCTAAGGTCATACTTTCTATGTAAATGAGCTTGCATGACGTTGATGAAATGTGTATAATAATTGTAGATCTCACCATCATCTAGTGGAGCATCCAACTCATCTCCTTCTTCCTCATGTTCTTCAATCTCATATTCCTCCTCAGAGAGAGAGAAGAACTGATTTTCTTGAACTTCCATGGTCTCTTCAACATGCTCCTCTCGATCATCTTCCAAATGCAAAGGAGGCTGAATGTGGTCTTTTTGATATTTTATTTCCCTTTGCAAGAGTTGTAAAGGTGGTATCCTACACTATGGATTAAAATTTCGATTAGGATTTGTTTGACTCTGTCTATGAGGGTTTTTGTTTTCTAATTCCAATTTTACAAGCTTGTTGGATAAATTTCTTATCAGTTTATTCATATCCTCAAGATTATATTCTTGGGTTTACTTCCCATGGCTTAAAGTGTTGGTTTCCTCCTCTCCTCTTCTCTTGTCACCATACTTAGTTTTCCCTCTCCATTCCCCGATGGAGGTGAAATTTCCTTCAACCTCTAAAGCATCTATTTGAATCTAGTCTATGGTATAAGACTTTTTTTCTCTAAGGTTGAATTTGAATTTAGGTTCAAAAGCCCCAACAAACACCAATTTAGCAACAACCTATGCAGGTTTTATTTCAGATAGAAGACTATTGTATATTTTGTTAAACCTTTTTATGAATTTTGAAACATCTTCATTATGTTTTTTCATCATTGCATTGAATTTAGTAAGGATGTACACATGGTCCCTTTTATCTCCCCATTTCTACATAAACGAATTCTCCATCTCCTCCTAGGTAGTGATTGAGGCATTTGGGAGGGATTTGAACCATTTCCTTGCTTCCCCATCCAAATATTGAACACAAAGTCTTAGCACCACATCCAAGTTTTCTACATTCATATTCTCTGCAAATGCATAAAAGATTTCTATATGTATCTATGCTGAGATATCATCCTCTATAGTGAAGCTTGGCAAAGATCTTAAGATAGTCTTATGACATACCATTTAGGGGCTATGTCAAGTATAGTTTGGCATATTTATTTAGGGGAAAACTAGGGACAACCATGTTTTGTAAAGGAGGTGGTACGAGGTTTATCATAGGGCCTTGCTGAGGAGTGGTCTAAAGTAGAGCTAATTGAGGTTGATTTGGAAGATTATCTACACTATGTGTTGGAATGCTTATGAAAATGTGTTTAACCTACTCGAGATCTAAAAATGCATGAAATGTGAAAGGAGGAGAGCTGATGGAAGCTTCTTCGATTTTGACTTTAGAAGAAAATGGGCCAAACACTGCGCAATGTTCCTCAGGCTATTCAAAGACTTTGGAGGAAGACTCATGGTAATTTATGAGGAAATTTTAAGAGCTAGTTGATGATACTTCTCGAAAATAGGTCACTTGAACTAGAGTGATAGGAATTATTTATTTCCAAACTCTCCTAGATATTATCTTTTTAGGGCCAAACACAGGAGGAGTTTTGTGTTGTGAAGCATTAGTGCAAGTGTGTGGCCTTTTGAAAGCTAGGGTTCTCAAAATAATACTTGAAAAATGGATTCTCTAATGTGAGAGGTATACAACCCACACCCCTTCTCACGTTACTGAAGGATGTAAGAATGTGGTACCCAGGGAAAATTTTCTGATTCATCCCCAACAACAGAGCCAGAGGATGTTGTAGCTCCTAGAGATAACCTTTGGGTTGAAAGGAGACAATTTCCCAGGACTTATTGATGAGTGCTTCAATAATCTGATGATATTCTCTATTACACTTAGTATTTTATTACCTTTGAGATGGAATTGATTTAGAACCTTCCTTGAGAGGAAAATCACAAGATCGAACACCAAACATGACTCACATAAGCGTTAATATCTTCCTATAGTGGCCAACATCATATACATGTGCAATTTCATAGGCCATTTGTAATATATAAGATGGAAGAAATAAATAGGAGAGAAAACCAACACACAGGGCTTAAAACTAAGAATCTTATTCATTGAATTCCAACATGAAACGAATGAGAAGGAGATTTTAATGAAGTGTTGAGATACATAGAGCACATTCTAATAACAACAGTGAACTGAATGTTAACTTAAATTTCTTTAACTGTGAGAATCAACTAAAAAGAGATGAATTGATGACATAATTAAAACATAAGAAAGATGTAAAAAAAAGTGAAAAGTAGTAAAAACACAGCGATGCTAGACAACAAGATTGATTATGAATTTCGTCCCTAATTGACTACGTCTTTGGGTCCACTTTCAAGATGGGCATCCGCTTTATTAGGATTGAATCCGAGGAGGTCAATTACACAGCAAATTAACTAGACTAATTGTGCATGTAGGCACTTTTGGTCATTGTCACGAGAAATCTATTTGAAATAACTTTCCAAATCCTATCATGGTTCCTAATTCTGAATCCGGATGCTCCTGTTACACTGAAAACAAAATAACCTATATCCTCCAGAGTTTGCATAAAAAACTCTAAAAACCACTCTCCCTCTCTTCAAAGCACCAATTTGGCTTTATAGCCCTCCAGATACACTCTAACTCCTTTCTGCTAAATTTAGGAGTGAATAGGCTAAAATTAGGGTTTAAGGGTCTCGCTCATGTCATGGTTGGAGACCTAAGGATAAGGTTGCCATGGTCTTAGAATTATTAACTATATAAAAATAAATAAAAAACCCAAAATACCAAAGTTTGTTCTCCAAACCTGCTGGTGGTTATCAAACAACATGCTAATCAGGCAGTTTCCATGTGACTAGGACGCATGCCCTGATAGTCGACGGGTGACTGCCACCTGTGCGGTTACCCTTTGGCCGTTCCAATCTGTGGTTAGCTCATGTGACAGTTATATTCATCAACCTCTACCTGGTTTGTCCTGCCCACCATGGTTTAGAGCTCTCTGCTCACATTTTCCGTTGTGTTACAATCTTCGTCATGGTTAGAGAGTGCCCGCTTGATCCAGGAGGATCTAGTCAGATCAGTTGCATAGGTTCAGTTCATCGTCAACACCGTTCTGTCATCATCAGTGATGTGTGGGTCAATAATGTGGTTGTTGGGTTTGATGTCACATACTGACAATTTGTTGTAAAAGGGTTTCAGGTAACATGATGTTTCAAGTCATGGAAAATGTGTATTCAAACATTGTATCAAAAACAAAAAGACTTAACGTGGACACCTAAGTCTACAAACCTAAACCCTAACCTCATTAATAAACCCATGTATTAAACATACATTATAATACATTAACCAACCTTACCCCTAAGTTATCGACCCTCGACATATATATAAAACATTGCAAAAAACATTGTAATACAACCCATAGTCTTAACTGCAGCGAAACTGCACGAGAGAAGACTACGGGGAATGTAACCATGTAACCAGGCAAAGGTTAAGTTAACTAGGAGGATATCACCTGACTGCAGCACTAACCGCATCAGGAACCACAGGCATGTGAACAGGTTACAGTTTATAAAACAATCGAAGGTTATATCGAAACTGCCACAGGTAAGCCGCAATGGTCGGAGGTTATAACTATCACATGCAAATTGTCGGAGCGCAGTAAGCTGAGACCGTTGGGGATTAACGTTGAGGTAGCATCCTATGGTTAGACCATGTTAGTCACATGCTGACTATCTCCCGTTCGTGCGGTTAGCAAACCGTTGACGGTTGCGCCTTTATCCAAAGTCCAGATTTGGGTTTTTGTTACAATTTGTTTAAAAACCAATTCAATGACCATGTAACTTATCCTAAGGTGGAAAAACATAACAAGACTGAGACCAAACAAATAATAATTCTAGCTAATTGATTCCTAAACTCGGTGTGAGGGAGTTCAAATGTACTTGAGGGGTTTTAAAATGTTGATTTTTGAGTTTTGTATATAGATTCTGGAGGATATAGGCTATTTTGTTTTAATTTTAACAGGTGCATCGAGAGTCATAATTGGGAACTGTGATAGGCATTGGAAAGCTGGTTTAGAGATATTTCTTTTGACAATGACTAGAAGTGCCTGTATGCACATTCAATTCGGTCAATTCTCTATGTAATCGACCTCCTCAGTTTCAATCCTAATAAATTGGTTGCCCATCTTGAAAGCGGACCGGGAGATGTAGTCCATCAAGGATGAACTCCATAATCAATCTTGTTGTTTGGTATCACTGTGTATTTTCTATTTTCACATATGTTTATAATCTTACTTATGTTTTATCAACTGTCGAAAAGTATTTCTTCTCAAGTAGTTCTCACGGTTTCAACACTTTAAGTTAACATTTAATTCATTGTTGGCATAATCAATTCTACTTCAGTTTTAACATATGATCATTTCAGATCATATAATTTGGTATCATAGTAGGTTGTGTTTGTAGAATTTTTAAGTGAATGTTAACCATGTCAAAGTCGTAACATAGAGAACGAATCCTCAAGCAGATTGATCTAGATATTGGAAAGCGAAGAGTCGTTCATAAGTCGACCATGACAGGATCTGATGTAGGTGAAAATCTAGAAACTAAGATGAGTGATGAACAGTTTCAACAAGCATTCTTGACTATGCAGTAGATGTTGGGAGAACTCTACGAGAACAAGAAGGCGAGAGATGCAGCAGCTTCTTTAAAGACATTGAAGAAGGACAAAGGTAAAGGCAAGGCTAATAGACCACCTTCACCTCCATCATCTCCTTCATCATCATCATCATCATCTTCTTCTTCCAGTGCAAAATATGAAACTAAAAAGAAACCTAAGAAAACATCTCTTTTGAAGCTTGATGTAAAATTTGAGTTACCTATTTATGATGGCAAAATGAATCCTAAAAATCTAGATAACTCGATTAAGCAGTTAGAAGTGTATTGTCGTATTTAGGACATTTTTTACGATAAAACAAAAATTCAGTTAGCTACACGGGGTGGTGTTTGGGTGGGGGGAATTTAATTTGGTGGGAAATTAAAACTCAAATAGATGTAAAGAAGAAAGGAAAACTCATCTCTTCATGGCCTAAGTTTTTAAAAGCTCTTAGGAAACAATTCTATCCTTTAGGATACATGCAACAAGTTGCTATTGTTTGGCAAAATTTGAGGCAAGGTAAATGGAAGAGTGTTTAGGAGTTTACTTAGGAGTTCAGAAAGAAAGCATTGGCACTTGGTATTTCATTAGATACACATGAAAATTTATTAAAATACATTGGTAATTTACATTCATATTTGCAGCATACATTATTGATCATTAATCTTGATGATTTTGATGATGTGTGTGTTCAAGCCATACATATTGAATCAGGTGGTAGACCATTCAAGTTTTCACTACAAGCATCTAAAGAGTTGGAAATCAAATATTCTAATGACAGTAATGGGAAGAACAATTCGAAGAGAAATAAATCAACGATAGCTTAGAAGGAAAGACCTACTTGTTCTCATTTCCAGAGAATCAGTCATGATGAATCTAAGTGTTGGAAAATTCATCCAGAACTTAAGCCCAAAAAGTTCCTTAAGGAGGAGGATGAAAAGAAGGCAATTATAGCAGTCTAGTAAGATCTAGGTTCACATTTAGGTGATGAAAGGAGGATAATTGCCATAGTTTCGACAAGTAAAACTTATGACACTGGTTCAAGTTTGAATACTATTACATCTTAATCAAACAAACATAAATCCTTCAAATGAGGATAAAAGAGTTGAATTATTGAACATAAGGATAACTTCTAAGCATACAAAGATAAATACAATGTTCGACAGTGGGTCACAGACCAATTTAATATCTGAATATTTAGCTAAAAACTTGGGTTTGGAGACATGGAATCATCCAAGACCTTACACATTAGGATGGATAAATAAATCATCTCAGATAAAAGTCACAAAATAGTGTCTATTAAGATTTTCCATTACAGTTAATTACATTGATGAAGTGGAATTAGATGTGGTTCCATTATACATATGTGGAGTTGTCATAGGAAGTTCTTATCTTTATGATCGTGACACGGTTTTTTATAGGAGAGAGCATAAATATCACCTTAAGAAAGATGGGGCTGAATTTATTGTTAGGGCACATCAAAACAAAAATCACTTGAATATTGTTCCTAATCAGATGAAGTGATTAATAAGTTCAAATAAAAGATTTGTAATCATATGTGTAAAGGAACAACATAAGAATCGACGGGATGTTTGTTCAAGTTATGAATCTTGGCTTAAAGATAGTTTGATCAAAGAGGTAGAAATGTTTCCAGTTCTATTTAAAGAAACCAAACATCTTACTCATAAGCAGAGAATACAACATGAATTATAGTTGATGCCTAAAGATCCTCTTCCTAATGTCAGAATCTATCAATTCAGTCTAAGTTTGGAAGTTATCAATTATAGGGATGCAGGCAGTATTGGGGAAAGTTAGTGTTAAATTTCTCTTGTATTGTGTCACTATTTCATGTTTCAAATAGTTTGGAAGCCTCTTTTCAAGTTGAGAGGAAGCGCATTTTTTCATATCAAAGCCTTTTCTGAAGTAGTGTCAAAGTATCCAATACATAAAATGGAAACTTATGCATCAGGGGAAAGTGCTAATCAATGGAAACATCTTTTAATAAATGAAGAAAAAATGATTCAAACAAATCAACATCCATATCAATACTTTCAAAAACAAACTAAGTTACAACAGTTTTCATGTTACAGTTTGATGGGTTTATTGCAGAAAGTTCACTTAGTAATCAAGAATCGGGAAAGTATATCAAGTTGAGAAGCTGGTTTTATGTCAAAATGTCTTTGATTGTCTCTGTCATTTCTCAATATATATTGTTAATACATGTCAATGGTATTGAACAATACCTTGTAGAGACTATTTTCAAAGATGATTATGAATCACTAACTCAGGTATTTCGTGGAAGGAAATGAATTTCCATGTTCATAATAGGTTGTTTAACAATATTCACAAGTTGTGTATACTACAAATGGATGGAATATGTCACCAATTCAAAATTTGCCATGGTCAGCATCATCAGGGTCATCACTTTCAGCTGGTTGATCGAATGTATTTGTACATCTTCTGGGCAAGGTGGAGAGTGAGGGAGCTCTTCCCTCATTTACTATCTCTCAAGTCAAACTTTTGTGGTCCAAAAGCTTTCAAGTGAAGAGGTTTGATCCGGGAGGATCGTCAGATCAGCTGCATAGGTTCAATTCATCATTAGGTTTAGTTTATCATCAGCATCGTTCTGTCGTCATTATTGATGTGTGGTTCAGTAATGTGGTTGTTGGGTTTGATGTCACATAGTAACATGATGTTTCAAGTCATGGAAAACTTGTATTCAAACATTGTATCAAAAACAAAAAGACCTAAGGTGGACACCTAAGTATACAAACCCAAATCGTAACCTCATTCCCAAACCCATGTATTAAACATACATTACAATACATTACAAACCCTGAAGATGACAACCATGGATCCTTCTTGACAAGCCAAACCCTGATAGACCTGATGATGAGGACATTGACAACCAAACCCCAAAAGAAATGACAACAAACACATGTTGACAACCAAGTATAAAACCATATCCTTCGAACAACATGAAAACCATATCAACCATTAACATTACTGGAATTGAAAATCAACACTGGACAACTGGAACCATAAACATCACCGTCGAAGCTGAATATACTAGACACTGAATGCTGACAATGAATACTGGTGAAGATGATAAAGTTCAAGACCTCATTGACCATGATCATTTGAAGACCGTTTCAATTTTGAACCACTGAAGACTCTGCTCCTACTAGAATGACAAGATCCTCCTAGATCAGGATACAAATTCATATCAATTATAGGCATGTTTAATCAATATTTGACATAGATGAATCCATAATTCCATGAAAAACATATCCAACAACTGCTATTACATGTAATGTGAGATGAAAAGTGAAAACATATGGCACAAACACAAGATGAAATACATATTGCACATTTATATGAGTTATAATCACCAAAAACTTTTATTAATCTTCCACAGATCATACATTTCTTGGACAACCTGGAGAGATTCTCTCTTGGAAAACCAAAATTCTAAACTCTTTGTTCGATATTATAAACTATTTATATAGGGATTTGGAGAGAGAGCCCATTACAAAATATTCTTTCTTAATTTGGCAGTGAATCATCATAACAAAATATCAACGTGCTCAGTGACACAACTCTACAAACCGAATTCCAACTAGCTGACAATTTCTTATGAAATAAAATATTTACATAAGAAAAAAAAATTAAAGTGTCACAATCGACATGATCAACAACATCCCTAGTCATGTTAAGAAGGTTCTAGAGGCAACATTGATGGGTTGATGATATGAAGCACAGGAGCATGCACAAACTACTAACAGGCTTTCCATAATGCTGGAGTTGGTAGAGGAGCATGGAGGAATCACTAATATGTGATATTGAGATTCGTGACAACTATATAGTCCAATTTATGGTGGAAAAAGGTCTTTATAAACCCTAAAAACTAGAACTCTTTTCAGAGATAGTTAAAAAATGTTTTACCTTTAAGGGTGGCTATCTTCTCATGGGAGGAATATTCCTTGCTCTTGGCCTCCACTAACATCTGGTTGTATTGTGTCCATGTGATTAGAATTCCCACAAGAGCCCAGTAGATAGGAAATCATGCCTTGATGAATCATCAAAATCAACATGGAAAACATCCACATCTTTCTGTACCACCCTCAGGCATTTTTCATCTTTGACTCTCGCCTCCTCCTCCTAAACAACTTTAGAGATCTCCATGAAAGCAGACACTCTATATACTACATCAATTGGCCTCAACTCACTGATTGGCCTTTCATTCACAAATTGGATGAACTTCTTGGCAATCTGAGATTTCTATTCTCCATCTTCTTTGCTAGAAAGGACAAAAAACTCATAATACTTGATTACAATTTTATGTTCATCCATCAGACTTATGTACTCCTAGTTTCTTTTCATTTCTTCTATGATTTCATCCAAGACAAGTTGTTTAGCCTGCAAGAGAGGAAAAATTCCTTTCAGCTTGCCTTTTAGCTCAATATTCTCCTAGTTTGCTACTTGAAAGTTCTTACTAATTAGGCCTGCATTGGTCTTGGCGGTCTTAGGCTATTTTTCTTTTTGTGCTATATTCCTCTGGGCAGTGTCCAAATAATTATGCACTTTTAATTTCCCCTTCCCGTTGAAAGTGTTAGTGTCAGTATTTTCAGCCTTCCTCCAGTGATCAAATGTGCTCTTACATAGTGATTTTGAAGTGTCAAGGTCAAATTTTGTCATTTCAGTGAGTCTTCAAGCAAAATTTGATCACTAGGCATTAGGTCTAGGGTTTGCTTTCACTCCTTCTAAAGTTGTCCAAATGGCTGTCTATGTCATCATTTAGCTGAGTCTATCATCATTCATAGGGTTTTCAGTATCATGTCAGTGTCTAATGAGTCATTTTACACCTTGTTCATGCTTCAGTTGTGCCTTGGCAAGTTCATTTCCCTCTCCTAGGGTTTTGAAACCAATTTCTCTTCGATGGTCAGATCAATGGCAAAACTTGTTCCATGATGTTCATACACCTTCCCCTATCCTTAAAGTACCATATCATACACTTCCCAACACTCAGATTCCCCAAAATCCT